>JACEEZ010013225.1:127371-240135 GCA_016584305.1 Chionoecetes opilio
CTCTCTCTCCTCTCTCACACACAACACAACACCACACCCACACACCCAACAAAACCCAAAAAACACACACACCACACCCCACACACACACACACACCACACACACACCCTCCCAATTGAGGGTTATTAGCGACAGGGCGGCCTGGGAAGCGATTTGTTTTCTGTGAAATGAAATTTTTTCCCTTTGCCATATTGGGGAAGACATGAAATTTTAAAATTCTTCAAAAACGCAACATTACCATTGAAAAGGGGTTGATTCTCCATTATATGCAATACATACAGAAAAAACAAACATAAAAAAAGATACAAAAATTACAGTTTTTTGCATTGTGGCAACGAAGTATTAAATCAAATTTTTAGGAAAAGGATGATTAATCTTCGTCCTTGTGTTCCTCTGTCCCGCTATCTTGGGCTGAACTTAGGAGAAGGGTCCTCCGCCCACCTCCACCCCCTGCTCCTATGACGAAGCATTGTGTCCCTCTCATAAGGTTTTCCCCCAGCATGAAAAGACTGAAGGGGCTTTTCCCAAAGCTCTCACGTTATCGATGCCTTTTTTGAGATGTGTTTTGTAAAGGTAAGTGTGAATGAGGGTATAGAGTGCACTTCTACGACTAAAAAGAAGTCAATAAAAATGTATTTCAATTAAAAAAGGCTGCGAATAAATTTAAGGAAAAGGGGGATATGGGAAATTTAAAAAGTTTAAATTAATGCCGTACAAAATAAAAAAAAACTCTTTGCCATGACGGGTTTTTAAAAGGGAAAAATGATTTAAACAAAAAGGTGGCAATTTCCCAATTTAAATGCTTTTGATGTTGAAAGGAAGCACGATCGTTATGACAAAAAAAGTGACGGGGAAGCGGGTCAAGGAAGGAAAAAAGGGAAGGAAAAGGGAAAGGGAAATAAAGAAAAAAAAGGAAGAAAAAAGGGGGGAGGGGAGGAAGGAAAGCGTCCGAGTGAGAAACTGCGGCGCTAAAAAATTTTTCACACATGCAGATGATTTTTTCTCTTTGGGTTGCGAAAAGTTTAATTGAAAAAGAGACGAGAGGACAGAGAGACAGACAGGCAGACAACGAGACAGACAGACGAGACAGAAAGAGGACTACAGACAGAAAGACAGCAGCAGAGAGAGACAGACAGACAAAAGAGACAGACAACGAGGACAGAAGAGGAGACAGACAGACAGAGAGAGAGAGAGGGGAGAAAGAAGACAGAAGGAAAACAACAAAAGAGACAGAGAAGACGAATAAAAGAGAGTAACAGAAGCAGACGACAGAAAGAGAGACAGACGCGAGACAGACGACGAGAGACAGACAGACAGAGAAAACAGACAGGAGAGACAGAAGACAGACAGACAGAGGAAGACGACAACAAAATACGACAGACGAGTCAAAAGCAGAGACGAAAACGAGACAGACAAAAAGAAAAAGAGACATAAAGACATAGAGACAGACAGACATAGAACAGACGACGGAGACAACAAAAAAGAGAGACGACAGACAGGAAAACAGACAGGAACAGACGAAAAACGACAGAAGACAGAGCGACGACAGAGCAAAGACAAGACAGAAGAAAGACAGACAGACGCAAAGCAAAAAGAAGACAGAAAAACAGACAAGAGACAGCCAACAGAGAGAAAAACGACAGAAGAGACAGAAGCAGAAGACAAAAACCCGAGAGCGACGACAAAAAAAACAGAGTCGAGAGCAACAGAGACAGACAACAAAAAAGGGCAGACGAAGAAGACAACAACAAAAGACAAAACAGGATACGACGACGAGAGACAGAGACAGACAGACAGAGCGAGAGTCGACGAGAGCAGGAGTGAGACAGGGACGAGATCAACAGAGGACAGAGAGTCAGACAGAGATCAACAGAGGTAACAGAGAGTCGACAAAAAGACAGAACAAGACGAAGACAGAACGACAAAAAAGAGACAGCAGACAGACGACAGGAACAGACAAGACGAAGACATAGAGACAGACAAAATAGAGACGACAGACAAGGACAGCAAAAAGAGAGACAGAAGACAGAGAGACAGACGAAGAGGCAGACAGACAGACAGACAGACAGACAGACGACAGAGCAACAGACAGACAGAGAGCGACAGACAGACAAAAGACAACTAAATACGAGAGACAGACAGACGACGACAGACGAAAAGAAACAGAGTCGAGAGTGACAGAGAGACAGAAGACAGAGAACAGACAGACAGAGAGACGAGAGTCAGGGAGAGAGCGAATTTAACGAGGACAAAAGTCAACGAGGCAAAAGACAAGGAAGCAGACAGAGAGACAGAGAGTCAGGCAGAAGACAGAGGTCAAAGAGACGAGAGTCGACAGAGAGACGAGAGTCGACAGAGAGACAGACGACAAGAGACAGAAGACGAGAGAAGAGAGTAGGCAAAAGAGAAGAAGTCAAAAAGAGACAGAGAGTCAGACAAAAAGACAGACAGACAGAGAGACAGACAGACAGAGAGACAAGATTAGGAGAGAGACAGAGAGTCAGCAGAGAGAAAAGAGTCAACAGGAGACAGAGCAACAGAGAGACAGAGAGTCAAAAAAGTCACAGAGAGACAGAGAGACAGAGAGTCAGACAGAGAACAGAGATCGACAAGACGGAGAGTCGACGAGAGTCGACAGAGAGACGAAGACAAAGACAGAAGACAAAGACAGACAGCAAGAGACAGCAGACAGAAGACAAAGACAAGAGCGAAGACAGAGAGACAGAGACAGACAACAGGAGACAGAGAGTCGGAGTCGGGCAGGAGACAAGAGTCAGACAGAGGTCAGACGGAGTCAGACAGAGATCAACAGGAGTCAACAGCTTTTAACAGAGATCAACAAAAGACAAGAACGACAGACAAGAGCGAGAGTCAGACAGAGAGTCAGACAGAGAGACAGACAGAGAGCAGACAGAAGTCAGACAGAGAGACAGAGAGACAGACAACAAGAGACAAAAAACAGAGATTCACAGAAGACAGACAGAGAGTAAAAGAGAGACAGAGGTCAGACAGAGAGACAGACGAGAGTAGACAAAATCAACAGGAGACGGGGGGTCAGACAGAGAGACAGAGCAACGGGGACAGGAGACAGAAGACAGGAGACAGAGATCGACAAGAGACAAAAGTCAGAAGAAGTCAAAAGAGAGTCAGACGACAAGAGACAGAGAGTCAGACAAGAGTCAACAGAAGTCAGACAGAGGGGACAAAGGGTAGCAGAGAGTAGTAGGATGAATAGTATGACGTTACAACCCTAGTTTTCTTTTTTTCCAGGTAAAGTTGCAGAAAGGGAAAAAAGCAGCGGATTAACGATGAAGGGGCTGTTCCCCCGTTTTGGGGTGGTGGTGGTGGGAAGCGCGCAAATGGTTTTCCCCGGTGTTTTGTTGTGTGTTGTGTTTGGGGGTTGTGTTGTGTGTGTGTGTGGGTGTGTGTGGTGTGTGTGGTGTGGTGTGTGTGTGTGTGTGTGTGGTGTTGCGCGCGCGCGCGCGTGGGGTGCGTGGTGCTGCGTGGTGCGTGCGTGCGTGCGTGGTGGGGGGGTGGGTGGTGGGTGGGTGGGTGGGTGGGGGGGTGGGTGGGTGGTGGGGGGGGGGGTGGGTGGGTGGGTTGGGGGGGTGGTGGGTGGTGGGTGGGTTGTGACAATCAAAATAACTCTTTTTTTCAGTCGACTCTTTTTAGAGTTTAAAAAAAGTACAAAAACATGCCATTTTTTTGTTTTATTCAGAAAAGGAAAAAAAAAAAAGAACATAGCGTTCAGACATGTATAACTAGTGATCCATTTTGACTACTACAAAGGTCCTAAAAGCCTTATCTTTATCTGTTTGTCTCCTTACAACAGGGCCCCCCTCGGGGGGGGGGTGTGCTGCCAGCCCATCATTCCTTGCCGGACTTTGAAGTGGTGAGTGTAAAACGCTTAGGGACCGATTAACGTGTGTATTATAATATTTATGTTGGGGATATATATATATTTTGTGTTTTTATTATATATATATATATATATAATAAAGTGTTATTATATATTTTTTATATATATAATATTATATATTATATATATATATATATAATTTTAAAAATTTTAAAATATAATATAGGCGGGGTGTGTGTTTTGAGATGTGAAATCATTATCCCCTTTTCAGCAGTGACAGTTGGTATTGTAGCGACATCGTTAAGGCTACTCACGGGTTTTGGCTAAATAAGTCCTCCCCGGCGCAGACAATTTCGACAACTTGTACAGCACACCACCTTTCCACACTGGTCTCCCGCCAGATTACCCACGACTGCACTCTTGCGACGGTGCAGATGGAGGTGTGCTCCCCGCAGACGGCGACAACATAGGTGAGCGCATTGCGATGCCCGTCCTCCTGGAAACTCTGTACACGAGGATGGACTAATAATGACTAATAATAAATGAATAATAATACGTCCTAATAATGGACTAAAAGAGAAAAAAAAATAAAAAAAAACATTGATTAAAGTCATGCAGTTTTATTAACATCATACAAGCTCTATGGATCACATGACTATATCATCAAATTATCCAGACTACAAAGCATTCATGTAGTATTTGTTCTGTATCGTTTGGTTAGGTTTTTTAATAAGTGGTGTGGGTTTTCTCCCCAGCACCAGAGGGCAGTGCGGCGGCGGCGGGCGTGGGGCAGCAGCATGCTCGGCAGCCACGGAGTTATTCTCCGAGGCAGCGCCGTCAGTGGGCCAGAACTCCCTGGACGTGGCAGCCCGAGCCGGTGTGGCCGCTGTGAGCAGCCTCGCCGACCTAGAGCAGAACCTAATGGAGTGAGTGACTGTCTCCCTGTCTGTGACTGTTATCCCTCTAGGTATAATTACTGGCACGCATTACTGATTTGATTACTTACTCTCCATCTTTCATTCCATTCCTTCTTGATCACTCCTCCATCACTAATAACTTCCTGAACGAGGCACCCCGGCGTCCCAATCACTTTGCAGTGGTTCAGGATCACCCTGAGGCCCGTGCAATGGACAGTATCACGCGCCTGGGCATCGTATCAGCCCTCCTCGATAATGGCTGCTGAGTGGTGGCGTGATGGGTGTCGGCTGTGTTTGGTTTTGTGACATACGTAGATTATTCAGTCCTCTAGGTAACTGTTTCTTTCTTATGTCATCAATTGCCTGCAACACTCGTAGTAAATAATGTTTTTTAGGCTCGCAGCGTGGCATAACAGGAACGAACAACACAATTTGGTGACATGACTTTGATGCAACGCATTTGACCCATAGGCCATTTACCCAGCATTAACCCAGCATTTGATCCTTACAGAATAGTGTGAGGTCCACGCCCGGGTGGCCTGGACTCCGAAGCGTGGCGCGTGTCTGATACCCCCCCTGAGGGACCAGTGTCCCTCGCAGGATTAGATCAGCGACCCAGGAAGCAGATTCCGCACCGAGACGGGTCTTGCAATAACTTGCGGAACCCTGTTGTTCGGTGAAAAAGCAACACACCAGTCCGAGGATTTCTCCTCCCACTACGACTACGGTGGAGTGAACACTTCCCAAAATGGCTCCCTCCTTTCCTCACCGCGTTGTTACCACTTTGTGATTCAGCTATTGACATCATCCTGATACGATAAGTACCCGTCCTTCATAATCCTTTACCTCCATCGCTTGGCACCTTTCGCACCAGGTGTGTTGACGTGGCGGTATTCTGCCCAGCTTGAGAAACATCAGCAGCTCGATCATGATTTGAAATTGACCACCCGGCCCTGTGTTCACGTTGGCGGTTGATGCAATGGGCGCAGTTTCATGGATCCGGACTTCGCCCCACATACCGTTTCCTCCTCGGTAAGTCCTGTCCCTCGTGTCATGGCTGCCTTACTATCTTGTGTACAGTCTTTTTATACATAGGGGCTTATCTTACATTGCATTAGTTGTGACATTCATATGTAAATAAACGATCGCTTATGGATTCCTTCTCGTTGCCGCGAAAATGGCGAGGGCATTGATTGCGCCTCCAAGTCCACGGGCGGCGAGGAGCTGCATCTCGTGCGCGCCCATTGATGTTCCGGAACGCCATTCTACCTCAAGTTTTGGAAGGTCCTTCAATGGAACTTCGTCAGGAGCATGCTTGCCATTGGCCCCGAGAGGCTTCACCTTTGGCTTTGCAGAACAGTGAAGAATATCGGAACAACATCCTTTTTCTTCTCCAATATACGAACACTGGTAATTTTATGACTCATGTGCAGATTGTTGGTATCTGAGACGGAACAGATTCACCAAAGGAGGAGTTCGCATCCTTTGCCGGCAGCCATTGGCCTTACGTGTGGACATAAGGATCTATGTGTTCTTCTCTTGGCATCTGAACCAGTTGATCACTGATGATGGCTCAACCGTGTATGGTAATACGAAGATGAGGCGAAGCAGTGAGAATGCTCCAAAACGTGCTCTTGAGAATTTCTCGTGGCAACAGCCTGCCCATCAACCCTAACCAAGGCGGAGATGTGATCTGAGCTTCTAACGCCGAATGCTTCTTGGCAGGTGAGGTCTTCCTTAGTTTTTACCTGGGCTATTGTTTTCCCATGTTCATCTGTGATCTGTGTGGGATGCATTGATCACCTTCCTTCTGGGAAACTATACCTGGGCAACACAATAGGTATTCTTACAAATATATCCCTCTATATCATCACCCTTCTGTCCTGGAGCTCTACTACGTGACAGGGTCATCACACGATCGCCCACTGCATCGCATCACCTCTCCTTTTCTCACTCTCATGCAAAAATGACGATAGCGGAAGCATGTGCCGTAAATTTTTACCATGCGTATCATTCTTAATGTTTCTTCTCCCTTTACCCTCCCTTCCTCCTTGCCTTGTACAGAGAGTCCCCATGTGAACGAGCAGCCGGCCTACTACGTGCACACACTGATGTTGCGAGAGCAACAACGCGCATCGCCAAGGCGCTGCAGAGAATTAGACCTCTGGGATTGATAGAGCAAGTTGTTCAGGAGGCACGGCGTATTGTGATTGCTCAGTCGCGCACATCACCTACAACGAGTGGCTTCCTATCATCATTGGTGAGTGGGGAAGAAGCTGAGAGTGAGGAGAGACAGCGGCTCTCCACCGCTGTGGGGAGCTGTTGGGAAGAAGAGGGATTTAGGAGTGCCTGAGTGTGAGTGTGCGTGCGTTGCGTGCGTTTGCCGTGTGTGTGTGTTTTCAGCTTTTTTTATTGCTGCGCAATTTCATTATCTCTGCTGCTTATTTAACTCCCAACTAGAGATATAGTAAAAGATCACCTGTGTCCAGCTGCATCTAATGACCTGCCTGTTGCTCCTCATTTCACATTGGCGTCCGTTGATGAATGAAATACATCTGAACACTTATACTAAATTGATTCAAATAATAAGATAAAAAAGGTAAAGGATGGGGATCATACGCTATGCTGCGCGTGCCTCGGTCTCATCTCTGTCGCCTTAGCCCTTGAGCTGTGGAGGTGGTGCTACCATTACCCGGGACACAGGGTTGTGTGACTTCCGGGTTGCACAGTTACCTTCACCGTTTTTCCCCCAGATACCCATTTATCAACCCAAAAGGAAGGACGAACAGCTGTTTGGGCTGGCCGGCCCAATTGCCATCGACCATATTCGTACCATGGGTCAGCAGATTCGTATTTAGGAGGCGCGCTAGGCACTACACCCGGGGGCGACAAAAATAACATTCAAAATATAACTGTTGGCTATAATTAAGCGAGTGTCTGACTGGTGTTTCACACAAAAAAAAGGGTTGTATTCTGTCAGTTTCCTTCTTACGTCTTATTTTTGCTAATTTTTCATTTTTCTTGACCTCTGTATTCTACTTCTGGTCTAAGGTCCTTCGTTCGCGAGAGCCTCGGCCTCAGCCTCGCAGGGGATGCTTCAAGCAATGACTATACGACCCGAGGCATCAATCCCAACATGAACAACGAATTCTCCACCGCCGCCTACCACCGCTTCGGCCACTCCCGGTGCAAGGAACCCTGGCCCGTAATAACCACCAGCGCTTGATTTCATTACCATTCGCTTTTCTTTCACGTCGTTCCTACTCTCGTCTCTTTCTCTCTTTCTCGCTTCCTCCCTCTTTCTCTCTTTCTCTCTCTTTTCCTCTCTTTCTCTCTCTCTCTCTCTCTCTCTCTCTCTCTCTCTCAGTTCTCTCATCCTCTCCTCATCTCTCCTCTCTCTCTCTCTCACATATTTGAGTTACATCTTATCCTGCTATAGGAACTTTCATTCATGCAGCATTTTTCAAAATCCAAAATACTTTTTTCGTTTTGCTTCTTTTCAGTTTGGTCGACAGGACGGCGCCGTCAGCACTGTGCAACTCAGGAACAACTTCAACTCGCCTCAACCTGATCCAGAAGATGGGCCGCTTAAATGACCTGGTCCGAAGCCTATTTCAGGTTGCCGGCCAGAGCTTCGACAAATTCGTCACTCAAGATCTTTCTAATCATCTCTTCCAGTAAACTTCGTCTTTTTTACTTGCTTTTCCGGGATATTTCTTATCTCTCTCTCTTTCCTCTGTCTCTCGCTCTGTCTCTTCTGTTTGCCTTTGTCTCTGTGTCTGTCTCTAATCTTCCTGTGATGTAAAAAGGAAATAGGAAAAACTGGTTCACAATAGGGTAGTAAATGATTGGAATGGACTCAGTAGTCAGGTGTCAGTGCGGAGTCAATAGGAGCTTTAAATGGAGGCCTGATAAATTAATAGATGGGGATGAAAGGTGGATGTAGGGAGTGTTAAGTCAACCGAACTACTGCCCCGTGTAGGTCTCGCGGCCCCCCTTTTTGTAGCTTCCTATTTTTCTTATGTGTCTTATGTTCTTTTCCCAGAATCCGCAGTTTAGTTCGGCCTGGATCTGATGAGTCTCAACATGCACGGGGTCGAGATCACGGCATCGCACCTACAACTGCATCAGGGAGGCCTGTGGGCTGCAACGTGCTACTACTTTCAGAGACCTAGCGGACCAAATCAAACCTAAGGCAAGTACTAGAATATAAAAGACCAGTGTACCTTTGAGATTCTGTATCATTACGACTTATGGACCAATCAAACCTTAGGTAAGTACTAGATATAAAAGACCATTGTACCTTTGAGATTCTGTATCAGTAAGACTTAGGGGACCAAATCAACCTTAGGTAAGTACTCGATATAAAAGACCAAGTGTACCTTTTGAGATTCTGTATCAGTAGACTTAGGGGACAAATCACCTCAGGCAATTACTGTAGTAAATTTACGTTCAATGCCCAGAATCCACGCCTCCTGCTTTCCCCCTCTTTCTACATGGCAGCTGATTTGGCTGGTACTCCTCCTATTATCACCGGGTGGCGCCCTCGGAGGGAAGCATATAAGCCGTCAATGATGTTGTCTGGCTAATAAACCTCTCGTGTGAGTCGTAATCCATAAGGCCAAAAACTCGTATAGGGAGAGACTAGAGAACAAGCAAGCCAGCGGGCAAAACAGTGACTTTTACAATATCACGAACGGCTTCATAAGAGAATCTTAAACTTTCACGGCGCCAGATCTTTCCATTTGGCTATATAAAATTTCTGTTTGTTAGCCATACAATTACGAAAAGTGACGAATATAAACCTAATTGGCTAGCGGACAAGGATACTAAGCAGGTCATTGTCTATAAAATTTTGGCTTATTATTAATATAATAGTCAAATGCTGGCCAAATACAATAGATATTAGTGCTGGGCCTCAGGGGTTAATGGTGTAGACTAGAAGCATAGTAATATTTTTTTTATCCCCGCCCGCAGCTTCATCATACCCCTGCAACGTCTGTACAAAAGGTGGACGACATCGACTTTTTTCGCCGGATGAATGTCTGAAGACCCCCTGCGCGAGTCTCCTGGGATGGACCTTCACTTGCGTCACGGGAGACCTTTGCTCGCCTCAAGAGGGAGAACCGATTCTTCTATGACCGGATGGCAGACCGGCTCGTTCACAAGAGGTAAGGGCGAGTTTGCGGGGCTTTATGAATAACTAGAGAACTTAAGGAAGCTACAAAAGGCTTGCAATGACCTACACGTGGTAGTTCCCGTTTTGCTTTGAATTTGCTATCAATTTAAATAGACTGGCAAATAGATGAAGGTTAAATTACCCGATTTAATACAGTAGCAAATGAATGAATAAGTTGAATGGTAAAATATAAATGTGCGAATGAAAGTAAAAAACTCTTAAGATGATTTGATTTACTTACACCCTAAGTTCTCTTGTGACACCTTTCCTCAGATGAATAAAAAGGAAATAGTTTTTAAGTGTAATCCTCTCTCTCTCTCTCCTCTCTCATCTCTCTCTCTCTCTCGTCTCTCTCTCTCTCTCTCCTCTCTCTTCTCTCTCTCTCTCTCTCCTCTCTCGTTATGTGAGTAATTAAAGGATTTTTTTATTTTCGTGACTATAGTTTACACTCTTGAGCGTTTTACAGCTCAACTAGACAGCTTTCGCTCTCATCCTGGTCCCGAATCATCTGTGACAACTCAAGCTGACGGCTATACAGCCTCTGGCCTTCCAGCTGGGGCACGCGCCGATTTGGTAATAGAGTCAGACAAAACTTGTATTACCCAAGGTGTTTTAGGACCCTTAATGTGACTTTTGGAAATCTTTGTGACGTTTTTAGTCCATTATGTGACTTTTTTTAGATCTTTATGGGTTTTTTTTATCTGTGACTTTTTTTAGAATCTTTAATGTGACTTTTAAATCTTATGTGACCTTTTTTTTAATCTTAAAAGGCCTGTTACCCATTATTGACTATTTTTACCATTGTTTCTTAACTTTTTTACCACCGACGCCCCCTTTAGGTACTTCGTCCTTGCCTCCATGCCCCCCCTTCCACTTCTTCAACCAAGATATTCAAAATAGTTCTTTATCAAAAAGAACAACTGAGAAAAATGCGTGTACGTAAACTTTATTGTGCACATAAGCATTCATGAACACCTTGCATTATTACCCCAGATTATTTTGTTTATATCACGTACCTTTAGCGAAAGATAATGATATAATTAGGGCAAGCATTTATGATAATTAGGGTGCTGCCTATTATTGAAGAAAGCGGCGAGAGCTTTACAAAATAGAATCCGCTCTGGCCACGTGATAAGAATAATAAAAATGATAATATTAATAATTGATCATGATATAATAATAGCAATAATATTAATATTAATGATAAAATAATAATAATATAATGGTAATAATGATTATAAAAATGATATTTTTAAATGATATTAACAATAGTATAATAATAATGATAATGTATATCAATATAATGAAATACTAAAGTAATAACAAATTATAATGATGATAATATTACTGATGAATAATAATATAAGAAGAAAAAAATAAAATATTGCATAAAAATTCTACAGAGTTAGTGAAACATGACAGGCAGTCACCGCAGAGTTTTCCAGCCACACTTGGTTCTCTGTACCAGCTTTCTTCACTCACCCTCGCGAGCCAGCTTCATGTTAAAGCGAAGGGCGAACTTCAAGTTAAATACTTGACAGTTCTTTATTTTCGCCTCTGTCTCACTGCCCCGTAGGTAACGCGAGCCCCAGGTTGAGAACCGCTGTTTTAGACCATTATGATACGTTCAAAACTCTCCTGAGTTTCATGAAGAAGTTACTAATGTCTTTTCCATCCCACAGCAACAGACCGCGTTCCTGCAACAGGATCCCCAGAGTGGACTTGAGAGCTTGGGGACACGGTGGCGATGACGGTGGCCATGACGGTGGCCGTGGCGGTGGCCATGGCGGTGGCCGTGGCGGTGGCCGTGGCGGTGGCCGTGGCGGTGGCCGTGGCGGTGGCCATGGCGGTGGCCATGGTGGTGGCCGTGGCGGTGGCCAAGGCGGTGGCCAAGGCGGTCCCCATGGGGGTGGCCACGGCGGTGGCCATGGCGGTGGCCATGGCGGTGGTCATGGCGGTGGCCATGGCGGTCCCCATGCCTAATTTGATTTTTTGAATATCGGTAACTTATAACCCTTTCTCTCTCTCTACTCTCTCTCTCTCGTCTCTCTCTCTCTCTCCGCTCTCTCTCCTCTCTCTCTCTCATCTCTCTCTCTCTCTCTATTCGTCTCTCTCTCTCTCTCTCTCACATAGAAATATGTTACACTGTTTTGGTTTACGTGGACAGTAATCACAGACCATTAGTGAAAAGGATTGAATACGCCAATACGCAGGAACCTGATTCAGCTTTAGTGGTTATTTTCCTTTCCAAAGCATAATGTTTGCCTTTCTTTTATTGCGCGTACTAAATTAACTCATTCAGATACTCTTACTTTTAAGTGAACCATCGGAATAATACGACAATTACAAAAAGTTGGCGGGGCATAACTCGTCCGAAATGTACGATTCCTCTTTCAGTTTTTTACTCTTTAAATTATTTCATCAATCAATCATGGGCCTACGCCAGGGGGCGCGTCGCCTCGCCCACCGGACGAACGCCAACTCCCGGGGTCCACCACCGCGAGTCCCCAATGCAGGCTCCCTTCCATACCAGCAGCTCGGCAGGAAACATAAACGTGCCACTAGCCTTGTGGTCGGCCCTTGGGCCTCCTCCTGCGGATAGTCTCTTACAAGATACAACCCGGTGTGAAGGATCGGTTTTCATGGGTAGCGTGCACATGCTGACATGTCTTCCTCTACGTGATGTGGTGATGATAGCTGGGATCAAACTGACTGTGTATTCTCCATTTTCCTGATTATGTTGTGTTGCAGAAGACTCAAGCAAATTATGGAACATTGCAAGGGGTGAGAGGGAACCGATAGTCAGAGCTGCATCAAACAGTTTTTATTTTATTTATCCTGTAGCGTTAACATATAAATGTACGATGGGAAAACAAAAAAAACATCTCGCCTATAATGCTGCACCACCTCTGCGTTGCTCCAGCCACGAGGGTCTCAAGCTGGAAGGGTCTATAATAACACAAGGAATAATAATAAAGGAACAGAAAAAACAACTACGAGGGAAAGTAGGCAGGAGGAAAAGGTGGGGCCACGACGAGGAAGATTACCGTATATTTGAGAGAACGAGGTTAGTGAATAGGAAATTGTTGGGAGAATCTTAAACTGCTTTGTAGGGTTTGACAGGAACTACTTAAGGGTTTAGGTGAATATCATTAACAGTCTACAGTTGGGAATGTGTCTGCCTTGCTTCCGATAGTGCGATGAGGTCATCCAATTTTCTACTAAGCTTAGAAAGGGCTGCTCTCCTCTACGCTCGTCTGGCCTGAATGCAAAGTAAGTGTTCCGTCGATATAAAACTTGTCGACGGAGGTACCACTTAGCGACCGTCCGCCGCTCACGGATTTTATCGTTATCATATATGTAGCACATTAATATTTTGGCTCCAGCGAACATGCGACTCCAGGCGAGTGTGTGAACCATAAGCAAAACATGACCTCTTATCTTCTATTAAATTAACTTGCATCTTTTCAGTAATGGACGTGCTATTAAAGGTCTATCCCCTTCCCCTTAAACAAAAAATACTGCCTCGAAATTATCACATCGAAATATACTAGATGAAAATAATTTTGTCTCTCAAAAATAGCTTGATGGAGAAAGCCGAAAATGTACTCTTCTAACAGGTACTAATGTTTACCACCCTCTAGATGCACACCAAGGGAGGGCTGTGAAGGGTGGGTTGAATGCTGTCACTGCTATCTTGTGTGTGTGTGTGTACGTTTTGTGTGTGTGGGGGGGTGGGTGGGTGAGAGGTGGGGTTGGTTGACATTGAAAATTGAGGTTATAAGTTAAAGAAAAAATAGGTTTGCACACTGGCATATTGTTTTTTAATTCATAAGTAGGTATTGCACATATTTATTTCAGTATAAAAGAAAACTCACATCTCAGTAAAGAGAAAAAGTTGAAGAATTGAATAGGCATGGAAACCACTGATCTATATAACATGGATCGCGGATCTGGGCTAGCTGTGGCCGAGAAACTGAAGTCACCAGCCGCCATCTTGTCATAACCAAAACAAATACATGGGCCGGCCAGGCAGTGGCTGGGTGTTGGCTGCTGGCATGTGATAGCCTATATTACCACCTACTACTACTATTAACACTACTACTACTACTACTATTACCACCTACTACTACTATTACCACCTACAACTACTATTAACACCTACTACTACTAAACTTCCAACCTAGTGCATCGTCGAACCTTCCAAGTCATTTATTTACGGTGATACACAGACAACAGACAATAGGTGTGTTGCGAGGCCGTACAGGTGTCTAGTGACAGGTGTCTTGCGAGGCCGTACAGGTGTGTAGTGACAGGTGTGTTGCGAGGCAGTACAGGTGTGTAGTGACAGGTGTTTTGCGAGGCCGTACAGGTGTATAGTGACAGGTGTGTTGCGAGGCCGTACAGGTGTGTAGTGACAGGTGTTTGCGAGGCCGTACAGGTGTGTAGTGACAGGTGTGGTGGTATGTGGTAAGCGAGAGGCTAAGAGTGCAGTGTTAGCCCCCGATGTGTGTGTGTCTGACCTACTGACGAACGCGCAGTTCTCGCCACTATAACGGCGCCAGCCCCGTACGCCGGAGGCCACGGTCGGCGCGAGCACAGTGGTCTCTAGAAGCTACTCTCGGGATTACAGGAAGTTTAATTAATCAAAAACCTTTGGCCTAATCAAAAACCTTTTCTAAATATGTAATTGAATTGAAGTATTTAGTTTTCGTACACTGATTTTGAGTATTTTCGTACATACCGGTGTCGTTTCGTACTCTAGTAGTCAAGTTCACTCTTGAGCTGAGTTACAAACGACTATGGTTTCATATAGACTACGAAACAACTTTGGTAATAAGGGACTTGAGTTTTGCGGTCGTTTAAGATACATCAACTATTGTTCTTTGGCCTACAATAGGTCTTGTTGTCAATGGAGATAGTTTTATTTTGCGAACCCCCCCCCCAAAAACAAAAAATATCTGATGAAACCTAACCTAACTTATAGGTTTAATGAAACCTACCTAGCGAACTTAAAGTTTTAATGAAACCCTAACCTAACCCTTTATAGGTTTTAATGAAACCTAACTAACCTAACGGTTTTAATGAAACCCTAACCTCCTTATAGGTTTGTAATGAAACTAACCTAACTTTAACCACAAGGTATACTTTTTTTTTTCTTTTTTTGTTTCTTCGCAAAATAGGCATCTCCATTTAGAACAAGCACCGCTAATTAGGACGCTATGATCATTTGTATCATAACCGCACTCAAGGTCTGCTTCAGTTTCCCCACTCATTGTTACACAGTTAAAAAACACTTATATCTATATCTACTTATATAAAAAAAAGTATACCATATCCACGCTTTATTTTTTTTTTAACTTAGTAGTGGATGACGGAGTGGGTAAGATGATTAATGAGTGGATGGGCTGGGTGGGAGTGGGTGTGTGGTGTGGGTGTGTGTGTGGTTGGGTGGTGTGTGTGTGTGTGGTGTGTGGGTGGTGTGGGTTGGTGTGTGGGTGTGTGGTGGGTGCGTGTGTGTTTGTGTGTTGACTCACAGGTGGAAAGATTTGGCCACTTCCAGGTCCTGGTTCTGTTTGTTACAGACATAGCAGCACAGCTTGGCATGACGGGCGATACAGCACAGCCAGACAGCAAGGCACAGCTTGCATGACGAGGCGAAACACGCCAACAGCAACGCGAGCCGCATAAACAAGGCTTTTGTTTGGTTAACGGCAGATGGCCGGACAGTTGGAACCATTCTGAGCCAGGCTTCCCGATCCGTGTTATATAGATCAGTATGGAAACCAGCAAAGTACATATTATAGTATGTATTAATTAAAAAAGCTATTCCCTCAAATGGGAGGCAGGACCCTCTTAGTAACATGTATGCAAGAGAAGGCAAAGGAGTAAAGGAAAGGGAAGAGGAAGTGGGTAAGAGAAGTCATGTATTTACATATTTACATTTGGTTCCCTTATCTTTTGGTAGAAAATTTAAATAATTGTTGAAGTCATGAATAATCATCTTGGAATTGTTTTATTTGGTTTGTATCCTCTGGCTGTTTGTTTTGGCTGTTTTTGTTGTGTCAAATTTTATTGTTTTATTCTTAATTCTTCGGTTTCTTGTGATGTCAATTTTGTTTGTAGGGAGGCACACGCACACTCACACGCACACGCACACCACACGCAGATACACACAATGTATTAACTTTCTTTTTCCTAAATTCAGCTCTCTATAAATATGAAACTCGTAAACGCCTGATGAAGATGATATTGTAAATCACATAATGAAACATAAATTGAAAAAACGAATCATACACAGAAAAAAAGGAAAAAGCTCCTTCATACTATCAAGAGGGGGAGAAAAATGTTGAGGTCATCTACTTAGAGGAGGAAAAAAATGAAAGGAGTAAAAGGTCAACATTTGGTAAGAAAATTTGTAGGAAAAAGGGAAACTATAATGAGCGAGCAGGAAGTAAGTGTAAAAGATTAATTTAAAAAATAGAGGTAAAACTACAATGTTATTTAATTCTTTTTTATGACATTTTGTTTAAGTATACTCCTATAATAAAAATAAAAAAAAAAAAAACCAATATTTATATGTATACACAACGATTTATGTATACATAGTGCACTTGTATACCAGCCAGGGTGATACAGTGTTATGTATACACAACAGTTACGTATACACAGTGATTATGTTACACAACAATTACGGGTAACACCCTATTATGTATACACGCGTACTAGTATAACATAACGAGTAATGGGAAAAAAAAAGGGGGGAAAATTTTATTTATAAAGGGGAAAAAAAAAAAAAAAATTTTTTTTTTTTCTTTTTAAAAAAAATTTTTTAAAAAAAAAAGGGATTTTTTTTTTTTTTTCAAAAATTTTTTGGGGGAAAAAAATAAGGGCCCCCCCCAAAAAGGCCCAAAAAAAGTTTTTCTTAAAAAAAAGGGGGAAAAAAAAAAAAGGGGGAAAGGGGAAAAAAGAAAAAAAAAAAAAAGGCCCAGGGAATAAGGGAAAAAAAATAAAAAAAATTTAAAAATTTTGGGAAAACAATTAAAAAAAAAAAAAAATTTAAAAATATAAAGGGGAAAATTTTTTTGTCTTTTACCGGGGGGGAAAAAAAGAAAAGTTTTGTAAAAAATTTTTGGGAAAAACCCAAAAGAAAGGAAGTTAAAAAAATAAAAAATTTAAAAACTTTTTTTAAACTTTTTTAAAAATTGCAAAGAAACCGGAAATGTAATAACACAATTAAAAATAAAATTTTTTTAAAAAAAACAAAAAAAAAACAAAAAAAATTTAAAAAAGAGAAAAAATGTAAGCATTAGAAAAACAAAAAAGTAAAAGAAATCCAATTTTGTAAAGAAAATTTGGGGAAAAAAAACACACGTTGGAAAAGGTTAAATGGGAAAGGGGAGGGCTACAATTTTTAAAATTTTTTTAAGCAACACCGTTTGGTTTAAAAGGCCCCGGGAAGGTAAAACCCCGAAAACAGGTGTTTAATTTACCATTATTTTCTTTAAAAATCCTTTTTTTAGGGTTCCCTAAGGTTATTTATTTTAAGGGGGGGGGGCCCCGGAACCTGGGGGTTAAAGGGAAAACCCCAAAAAAAAAAGGGAAAAAATTTAAAAAATTTAAAAACTTAAATTAAAAAAAAGGAAAAAAACCCAAAAGGGAAAACCCCCAACCTACCCCTTTGGGGGCCAGCCCTTTAATTTCCTTTTGGGAGGAAACACCTCTCCCCCAATCCCAGGGGGGTGCACCTTTTTCGAGGGGGGAAAAAAAATTAAACCCGTGGCCCCCAAAGTGCTCCCGGCGGCCCAGGGGGTTTTTTAAAAATTTGGGGTTGGTTTGGTTACTCGCCCCAGGGGAGGGTTTTTTTTCCCCCTCCCCCCTGGCAAATTTTTTTTTGGGCGGGTCCCTGGCGGGGGGAAGGGCTCCCCCATGGGGGGGGGTTTCCCCCGTTCTCCCCCGGCAACCCCCGGGCGTCCCTGGCCGACCCGGGTCGCCCGGGGGGGGGGGGGGGGGTTTCGAAAATTTCTCCCACCACGCCCCACCCCCCCCCGCCCCCAAAAGGGCGGTGGGGGGGGTTTTTTGGTGGTCCCTGGTCCCCACGTGTCACTGAAGGGGCGGATGGTTACGTAGTTCTCCGCCACGCCCCCCCCCCCCCCCCCCGGACCCCCCCAAGGGCGGTCGGGGGTTTTTTTGGTCCCTATCTGCCACTGTAAGGAGTTTGGGGGATGGTTAGTTTTCCCCAGCCACGCCCCAACCCCGCCCGGACCCCCCCAAAGGGCGGGTGCGGGGGGTTTGGGGCCGGGTCGCCACGGCCCCTGGCCTGCCACTTTGTGGCTGAGAGGGGCGGAGGGGTTACTGTCTTGGGTCCCCAACCCACCCCGCCCCCCGCCCGGCCCCTCCCTGGCCAAAAGGGGAGTTGGTGGTCCCTGGCTCCATGTCGACCCCCCCCCCCCCTCCCCCGACCATCCACTTTCCGGGGTCGGGCAGTGCGTGTGGCGATGCAGGGGGGGTTTGGGGGCTTTTTCGTGTTGGCTAGTCCCTTTCCCCTCTCACTTTTACCCTTCTTTCCAGGGATAAATTGCAAAACCCCAGGGCTGCTGGGATCTTTAGGTCCCGAGGCCACAAGCTCTGCTCCTCGCACGCCCCGTGCCTTCTGTCGGACCCTTTCGTCCACCGATTGCCCGGTTGCTGTGGTGGCTGCGGCTCATCCTCCCGGGGGGGGGTGTGCCCTGCCTTACGGCGGGGCCTATGCTGCCCTAAAGGAGTGGGGGTCAAAGGTTTGAAGTCTCCCAACGCAGCCATTCCGCTGTCCTGGGCGACCGGTCTCTTGGTTCTGGGCGGGGCCCGCCAAGTGCCCCATCTCCTCCTCGTCTCGCCCTCCCGACCCCCTGCCCGCTTCCATGAGTCGGCGTCGATCGTGCTGACGGTGGAGCAAGATCTGGCGGTCTCCTCATCCCTCCCATGACCGCGACTCCAGGTCGGGGGACTGCGGGTGGGTCTGTGGTTCCTACGGCTGGTCAGGGTCTCCGGGGCCTTCCCCCCCCCTCACCTCCTGTGCCTCCGGGGTTGTGGGCTTGGATTTCATGAACTCCTTCGGGCAAGAATGGAGGCCCCTTTAACTTCTGGGTCCCGTTCCCGACGCCCCAAAAACGTCGCAGGCCCCCAGCCTGTTTTCCCTCTCACCGGTGGCCCCCCTTCTGATTTCTGTATGTCGAGGATACTCCCCTGGTGTGCTCCGAGGGGGAAGGGGATGCCGCCCTACCCGTCCCCAAAAGGACACGGTTCGGGGACTTCCGCCCCCGGATTCCTTCCGCCGGGCCATTCCCCCCCTTTTCTTCTGAGGTGCCTTCTTTGGCATTTCCCCCTGTCCCCTGAGGAGGACCCTTGGGATCCCTCCTTCTTCCTCCGTCCTGTTTACCTGGCACCGATCCGCCGTTGTTTGCTTGTGAGAGGGTTGAGGGGCGTTTTTGCCATCGGTCGTCTTGGGGGACGGCTGTGGGGCCCAGTTTCCCGGCTTGGGGTGCTCGCTTCCGGGAGGGAGGGGCAGGGGTCCTACCCCTACCACCGGATTCCCCTTTCTCTTGCCCGGACGCTCCCTCGAAGCGCCCGCTGTTTCTTCGGGGGCCCCCTTTGGTCCGTCCTCCTTAGGCTGACCTAGTTTTGGGCAGGGACGGGTTCCCGTGTGTGGAGGGAAGCCAGGATGCCAGGTGGCTTTCTCTCGGGGGCCCGAACGGTTGCCCTGATGAAGGCCGGCCCCGGCCCTGCCCAAGTTGGGGGGAGCGGGTTCCCCCAGTGTGCCCCGGGTCCTTTTTCCGTCCTGGCCCCGATCCCGGTTCTCCCGGGCCCCTGGTGGCTTCCCACTGTGAGGCTGATTTCCTCCGGGTGCCGGCTCTCTGCCAAGGGGCCCCCGTGACGGGGGCAAAAGGGGAAGGGGGGCTTTTTTTGCCGGGACTTTTTGGAGGGCACACGCCCCCATGTTGGCCTCTTTTTTGCCTTTTCAGTCAGCTGGCGGACTGGCTCTCCTCCCCGCCGTGGATCACACTTCCCCTTCCCCCCCCTCCCGGTCGGAGTTGCCGGGCTTTGTCGCCGCCCCTTTATGCTTTTGGCGCCCCCTCCCCCCGACGGTTTCCCCCCTGGCCCTTACAGGCCGTCACTGCCCGCTTGCTCTCGGGGCGAGGCCTTTCGGGGCCCGCCGGACTGACTGAGCGATTCTCCCGGGTTGTCCCTTTTGATTTGGAGGTCTTTTCGGAGCCCTCCTTGCAGCAGTGTTTCCCCCCCCCCCTCATCCCCCCACCGTCACTCTGGGGTTTCTCCGGCCCCCCCCGTCCGGCCGGGGGGGTTTCCCGGGGGGGGGTCCATAAGTGTTCGTCGGGGTCTTTTTTGTCGGGAAGGGAGTCCAGGAGCGCTCCCCCCGGTGGATGGCCCCCCGGGTCCTCGTCGTCCCCGTCGGGGTGGGCCTTCCGGGTTCAGGGGCTTGGGCCTCGGGCCTTTCGTCGGGGCCCGTACGTCCACAAGGGCCTTCCTCCAAGTCGCCTCGCTTCTGAGCCTCCCTTCCAGGGCCCCCCGCCCCGGTTTTGGACCTGGCCGCAGAGAGGTTGGGCCGCCAGGGGTGGTCCGAAACGGTCTTTTTGGGCCCCGGATTGCCCTACCGCCCCCTTTGGCGACCTCCTTTTGGACGCCGGCTCCAAATGCTCGCCGCCCCCGTTCGGAAATGCCTTCCGGGGGAGGGGAGAAGGCCGGGGGAAAAGGTCTTTCTTTCCCCCATTTTTTCGTACCCAAGAAGGGCTCTTCGAAAGGGGCGGCTTATCTTTGGGCCTCAGCCGCCTAAACGGATTTTGGCAAACCACCGGTTCCGTATGCTGACCCTTTGGCCCAGATCCCCTTCGGGTGAGGGAAGGGACTGGATGGCTCCCCCGATCCAAAGGGCGCCTACTGGCATTCCCCATTCATTCCCCTTTTCCGGCCCCGGTTCCGGGGATGGCCGGGGGTTACCAACTCCCCTTCGTTCCCCGGAGGGTTTTTGCGGTCCCTTCTCCCTTTCGATTTAACCGATTTAGAGGGGGCCCCCCCCCGCTCAGAGGAACTGTTTTGCGTCCACTTTTGGGGGGGCTTTGGGGGCCCCAAGGGAAATCCTCCCCCCTCTCCCCCCTTCTTCGGAGCAGGGGTCCCTTTGGCCGGCCGCCCGGGTTTCCCAACTTCTCCCCCCTTTCCTCCGGTTCCGGCGGGGATTGGATTTGTGTTTGGGGCCCGGGACCCCCCGCCGCTTCGCTCGCGGTGGGTGGCCCCGCCTTCCGGGCGGAAGCGCTTTTGCCCCGGCCCTTTTCCCCCTGGCCCCCCTTGGAAAGGGGTTTTGGGGGGCTTTTTCCGCGTCCCGCCCCGCCCCCCTACGGCTTTTTGGGGGCCGGGGGGGGGGGCACAAATCCGAGGCCCCGGAGGGTTTTTCCCGGTGGCCGGGGGGGGGCGCCCCAAAATTGTAAACTGGTTTCCTCCCCTTCCTTCCTCCTGAAACCCCACCCCAAGGGGGGTTCCTTCGGAGGAAACATGGGGCGGCCCTCTGGCCGGGCCCAAACCGTTTGTTTTCCCCGGGGGAAGAAGGCCTGGGCCCTTTTCCCCTTTTTCTCCAGGCCTCGGGGGTGGAGAAGTTTGGGGGCCAGCCCCCCTTGGCTCCGGTGGGTCCTTTGCCCGGGTCGCTTTCGGCTTTTTTCGGGCGGGGGGGGCCCCGGGTTTTGGCCCTTCGCTCCCGCCGTTTTTGCCCCTAAAGGGTTTTCAGGGGCCCCCTCAAACCCGGGCCTCCCGGAAAACCCGAAAATCGGTTTCCCGTTTCCCCTCCTGCCCGGCCCCTGAGGTTCCAACTCTTCCCCCAATCCCTGGGGGCCCTTCCCGCCCCAATGGTTTGGGGTTGGTCCCCCCCCGCCTCTGGGGCCCCCTTTTTTGGGGGAGGGAGGTTTTTCCACCAAAAAAACCCCCTGGGTTTTTCCGCCCTTTTTGTTAAGGTTCCCGGTCGGAGGCAAATTTTGGGTTCCCCCCACCTCGGACTTTTGCTCCTGGGAAAGGGCCTTCATGTTCCCCTGGCCCCCGGGTTTTCGGTTTCCTGGGCCTCCCTTTCCCTGGGCCCCCCGGGGAGGCCCCCGCTTCTCTCCCCCCCTCCCTCTGACCCCCAAAAGGGGGTTTTGGGCCCCGGGGATTTGTACCCGTTTTGGGGGAACCAAAACCCCCCCCCCGCGTCCCTTTGGCCCCCTTTGGGCCCCGGGGCCCGCCCAAAGGGGGGCCCGTTTTCGCGCTCCGGACCGGGTCTTAGAAGCCCCCCGGGGGCCCTGGGAGGGTTTTTCCTTCCCCGAGGCCTGGTTTCCCCCAAAAACCCCGGGGGTTGCCCCCCCCTCGCCCGGGCGGGGAAGAAAAGGGCGGAGGACCCCTCCCCCGCGTCGCCCCGGTTGGTCGCTGGGGACGCCGCAACACCCCTTTGTGCCCGGTTTCGGCGCTTCCGTTGTTAACCTGGATGCTTCCGAGCCCTGGTAAAAAAAAAGCTGTGACTGCGTTCCTGTTCGCGATCCTTCACTGGTCGACACTCCTCACCACCAGGGGGATTGCCGTCCGTCTCCGGGCATCATCGAGTCGGCTATCCGGGTCACGCCCTCGCTCCCATGACGTCCCGAGGTGTTGCTGGCGTCTCTGGCCTTCCTCCGCACCCATTTCCTTGTGCGAGGGTACGGGAGGGGGACAGTGGATGTACGGGCCTCGTGCTTCATGGCTCGTTTAACCCTGGCCCACTCCTTCGTGGACTTCCCCTGTTGCCCTGGACTGTCCTCCGTCCGGAGGGGCTGGTGGTGGACGCCGGTGCCTCCCATTGACGTCTTCCGCTTGATTTCTGGGTTGAGTATACTATGGTATCGTTTTATTCTTGTGTCAGTAATCTCATTTTGCTCCCCGCGTTGGGTCGGGGGCTTCTGCCCCGTCTCCAAGTGGCAGGTACTTAGTGCCACTAGCTCTAAGTGGAACTAAAATGGACGGCTTTCTGGAAGTATGAAAAGCCTATTTTTGGGTCCCTGACAGAGCTAGTGCACGGCCTTGCGCCTCCCACCCTTCCTTCCCCGCCAAGTTTTTCACCCCCTCCCCGGGAATATATTGGGATGGTTATGATGGCTCTCCGAGCCGGCTGGCGGACAGCCGCCCCCGGCAGGATTTGCCACGGCGGTTGCCAGACGTGTGTTTTTTCTTTTTCTCTTTCAGATCTAGTGTAGCCTGGTTACCTAAACCAGATGTGTGTTATTGGTTGCCTGTATACCACAGGGTTTTGCCCTGGGTGGCGATCTTTCTATCCTATAGCTTATGCCTAGCCGTCAAGGGACCAAAATAGGTTTTTCATACTTCAAAGCCGTCATTAACAACCTGCCAGGAAAATTAAGGAACCTCACGGAATGCTCAGTGGAAAATGTCAAACATCATTTGGACAACCACCTACAAACCTACAAACAAACGGATGAACCTCCCGTGCCTGGATATACGTCTGTGAGCAGGGCAGACACTAACTCAATATCGGACCAGGCAAACTTGCAACACAGGGACGCTGGGTTCAGATGCAGCGGTGGAGCACCACGACTGTGAGGGAGTACCCTCAAGACGGAAACAAGTAACAAGTAAGTAACAAGTAACACCAGACACACACACACGCACCCACCACACACACACCACACGCACCCACCACACACACACACACACGCACCCACCACCCCAACACACACACGCACCCACCACACACACACACACGCACCCCCCAAACACACACACACACACACGCACCCACCACACCACACACACACCCCCCCCCACACACCCCACAACACGCACCCACCACACACACACACACACACCCACACCCACACCACCCACGACACACCCACACACCTACCACCCACCCACACCCACACACACCCCCACACCCACACCCACACCCACCCAGACACCCACACATACACACACCACACCCACTCCCCACCCAGCCCATCCACTCTTAATCCATCTACCCACTCCAGTCATCCACCTACTAGTTAAACAAATATATAGGTGGATATGGTATACTTTTTATTATATAATAGATAAGATATAAGTATATTTTTTTATACTTGTTAAAAATTAGTGGGGAACGGAAGCAGACCTGATTTGCGGTTATGATACAAATGATCATAGCGCTTCCTAATAAGCGGTGCTTGTTTAATGGAGATAGCTTTATTTTGCGAGAAAAAAAGAAAGAATACCTTGTGGTTTAAAGCTAGGTTAGGTTTCATTACAACCTATAAGGTTAGGTTAGGTTTCATTAAAACCTTTAAGGTTAGGTTAGGTTCCATTAAAACCTATAAGGTTAGGTTAGGTTTCATTAAAACCTTTAAGGTTAGCTAGGTTAGGTTTCATTAAAACCTATAAGTTTAGGTTAGGTTTCATGTACGAAAGAGTTTCAGTTTCCATGTAGATTTTATGTACGAAAATACTCCAAAATCAGTGTACGAAACAAAACTACTTTAAATTCAATATCCCTATTAAGGAAGGTTTTTTTGATTAGGCCAAGGTTTTTGTTAATTTAAACTTCCTGTAATCCCCGAGAGTAGCTTCTATGGACCACTGTGGCTCGCGCCGTACCCGTGGCCGCGGCGGTACGGGGCTGACGCCGTTATAGTGGACGAGAACTACGCGTTCGCTCTTTAGGTCAGATACAAAACACACTCGGGGGCTAACACTGCACTCTTACCCTCTCTCGTTTTTACCAATACACCATACCTGTCACTACACACCTGTACGGCCTCGCAACACCTGTCACTACACACCTGTACGGCCTCGCAAGACACCTGTCACTACACACCTGTACGGCCTCGCAACACACCTGTCACTACACACCTGTACGGCCTCGCAACACACCTGTTGTCTGTGAATCACCGTAAATAAATGACTTGGAAGGTTCGACGATGCACTAGGTTGGAAGTTTAGTAGTAGTAGTAGGTGTTAATAGTAGTTGTAGGTGGTAATAGTAGTAGTAGGTGGTAATAGTAGTAGTA
Organism: Chionoecetes opilio; assembly: GCA_016584305.1. Taxonomy (NCBI): domain Eukaryota; kingdom Metazoa; phylum Arthropoda; class Malacostraca; order Decapoda; family Majidae; genus Chionoecetes; species Chionoecetes opilio. The sequence continues at coordinate 152,371 of JACEEZ010013225.1, forward strand.
GTAGTAGGTGTTAATAGTAGTAGTAGGTGGTAATATAGGCTATCACATGCCAGCTGCCAACACCCAGCTTCTGCCTGGGCCGGCCCATGTATTTGTTTTGGTTATGACAAGATGGCGGCTGGTGACTTCAGTATCTCGGCCACAGCTAGCCCAGATCCGCGATCCATGTTATATAGATCAGTGGTGCCACCACGGCAAGAAGCATTGTGGCCCTCACCAGCCCCGCGTGCCCTCACGGCATTGGGGCCGGGAGGCCCTCATCCACCCCCGCATGCCTTCACGGCAAGGGGCAGGAAGGGCCTCACCTGCCCATGCGTGCCAAAACAGCAATGGGCTGGAAGGCCCTCACCAGCCACCGCATGCCACCAAAGCACGGGGCAGGGAAGGCCTCATCTGCCACCGAATGCCACCACAGCACGGGGCAGGGAAGGCCTCACCAGCCCCCGCGTGCATTCACGACACGGGGCAGGGAGGGCCTAACCAGCCCCCGCGTGCCTTCATGGCAAGGGGCAGGGAGACCCTCACCCGCCTCGGCGTGCCTTCACGGCACGGGGCAGGGAGAGTTTCACCAGACCCAGCGTGTTTCCACGAAAAGAGACAGGGAGGCCCTCACCCGCCCCCGTGTGCTTTCACGTCACAAGGGGCAGAAAGGGCCTCACCCGCCTTCGTTTGCCGCCACAGCACGGGGCAGGGAAGGCCTCTCCAGCCCACGCGTGCCTGCATGACACGGGAGAGGGTGGGCCTCACAAGCCCAGGCGTGCCATCAATGCTCGGTGCAGGGAGGGCCTCACCAGGCGCCGCGTACCTTCACGGCACGGGAGAGAGAGGCCCTCAACAGCCCCCGCCTGCTTCACGGCACGGGATAGGGAGGGCCTTACAAGCCCCGCATGCCTTCACATCACGGGTGAGGGATGGCCTCATCAGCCCTCGCGTGTCTTCCCGGCACGGGGCAGGGAGGCCCTCACTAGCCCCCGCGTGCCTTCTTGGCACGAGAGAGGGAGGGCCTCACCAGCCCCTGCGTGCCATCACGGATCGGAGGAGAGAGGGCCTCACCAGCTCCCTTGTGTCTTCATGGCATGGGGCAGGGATGCCCTCAAGCGCCCTCGCATGCCTTTACGGCAAGGAGCAGGGAGGCCCTAACCAGCGCCCGCGTTCCTTCACGGCACGGTATAGTGAAGGCCTCACTAGCCCCCGCGTGCTACCACGGCACGGGGCAGGGAGAACCTCACCAGCCCCCGCGTGCCCTCACGGCACGGGGCAAGGAGGCTCTCACTTTCCCCCGAGTGCCACCACGGCTTGGGGCATTGAGGCCCTCACCAGCCCCCGCGTGACCTCACGGCACGAGGTAGGGAGGGCCTCAACCATCCCCGCGTGCCTTCACGGCACGGGGTAGGAAGAGCCTCACCCGCCCCCGCGTGCCAAAACGGCAATGGGCAGGGAGGTTCTCACCAGCCCCCGCGTGCCTTCACGGCAAGGGGCAGGAAGGGCCTCAAACGCCCCCGCGTGCCAAAACGGCAATGGGCAGGGAGGCCCTCACCAGCTCCCGCGTGCCTTCACGACAAGGGGCAGGGAGGCCCTCACCAGCCCCCTCGTGCCTACACGGCACGAGTGATGGAGGGCCTCACTAGCCCCCGCGTGTCTTCACGACACGGGGCAGGGAGGCCCTCACCAGCCATCGCGTGCCTTCACGGCATGGAAAAGGGAGACCCTCACCAGCCCCCGCGTGCTACCACGGCACGAGGCAAGGAGGCCCTCACCTTCCCCCGCGTGCCACCGCGGTATGGGGCATTGAGGCCCTCACCAGCCCCCGCGTGCCCTCACGGCACGGGACAGGGACAGGGCCTCGCCCTCCCCGGGTGCCTTCACGGCAAGGGGTAGGAAGGGCCTCACCCGCCACCGCGTATCAAAACTTAAATGGGCAGGAAGGCCCTCACCAGCCCCCGCGTGCCTTCAGGGCAAGGGGCAGGAAGGGCCTTACCCGCCCCCGCGTGCCAAAACGGCAATGGGTAGGGAGGCCTTCACCAGCTCCCGCGTGCCTTCACGGCAGAGGTCAGGGAGGCCTTCACCAGCCCCCGCGAGCCTTCACGGCACGAGTGAGGGAGGGCTTCACTAGCCCCCGCTTGTCTTCACGACACGGGGCAGGGAGGCCCTCACCAGCCCCCACGTGCCTTCACGGCAAGGGGCAAGGAGGCCCTCACCCGCCCCCGCGTGCCTTCACGGCATGGTGCAGGGAGGACCTCTACAGCCCCAGCGGGTTTTCATGACACGAGACAAGGAGGCCCTCACCAGCCCCCGCGTGCCAACACAGCAAGGGGCATGGAGGGCCTCACCAGCGCCCGCGTGCTTTCACGGCACGGGGCAGGGAGGGCCTCACCATCCCCCGCGTGCCACCACGGCAAAGGGGCAGGGTCGGCCTCACCCGCCCCGTGTGCCTACACGGCATGGGGCAGGGAGGCCTTCACCAATCTCCGCGTTCCTTCACGTCACGAGACAGGGAGGTCCGCACCAGCCCCCGCGTGTCTTCACGACACGGGACAGGGAAGCCCTCACCCGCCCCCGTGTGCCTTCACGGCAAGGGGCAAGGAGGCCTTCACCCGCCCCTGCATGCCTTCACGGCACGGGAGAGGGAGGCCCTCACCAGCCCTCGCGTGCCATCACAGCAAAGGGCAGGGAGGTCCTCACCAAACCCGCGTGCGTTCACGGCACGAGGCAGGGAGGCCCTCACCCGCTCCTGCGTGCCACCACGGCAAGGGGCAGGGAGGCCCTCACCTGTCCCCGCGTGGTTTTACGGCATGGGGCAGGGAGGGCCTCACCTCGCCTCAACCAATAGGATGGAGTTAAGAAAATTGAAACCCAAAAGGTGTCTTTACTCCTTCTGCTCTAACCATCACAGCCTTCGTTACATGCACCCTCAAAATAGTACGTACAGGTTGGAGTTATGTAAAGCAGGTTGGAGAAGAAGAATGGAACTGAAACCATACCATTAGGGGTACAGAATATTAAAATCTTATCAAAATCCTCCCTGGCCCTCCTCCAGGGTACCGCCTCCACACTAGCGACCACCACGTTGAGGGCCTCACCCTCTCCCGTGTGCCACCACGGCAAGGGGCAAGGAGGCCCTACCCAGGCCCCACGTGTCTTCACGGCAGGGGGCAGGAAGGCCCTCACAAGCTCCTGCATGCCACCACTGCAAGGGGCAGGGAGGACTTCACCAGCCCCCGCATGCCTTCACGGCACGGGGCAGGGAGGGCTTCACCAGCCCCCGCCTGCCACCACGGCAAAGGGCAGGGAGGGTGTCATCCGCCCCGCGTACCTTCACGGCACGGGACAGTGATGCCCTCACCCGCCCCCGTTTGCCTTCACGGCACGGGACAGGAGGGGATCACCAGCCCCCGCGTGTATTCACGACACCGGGCAGGGAGGCCCTCACCTGCCCCCGTGTGCTTTCACGACAAGGGGCAGGGAGGCTTTTACCAGGCCTCACGTGCTTTCACGGCAAGGGGCAGGGAAGGTATCACCCGCCCCTGCGTGGCTTCACGCCACGGGACAGGGAAGGCCTCACTAGCCCCTGCGTGCCTTCACGGCTGGGGGGTAGAGAGGCTCTCACCAGCCTCCGCGTCCTGCCACGGCACGGGGCAGGGAGTCCCTCACCAGCCCCCTTGTGCCACCACGGCAAGCGGCAGGGAGGACATCACAAACCCCGCGTGCCTTCACGGCACAGAGCAGGGAGAGCCTAACCCTTCCCTGTGTGCCGCCACGGCAAGGGTCAGGGAGGCCCTCACCAGCCCCCACGTGCCTTCACGGCACGGGGCAAGGAGGCCCTCACCCACCCTCGCGTGCAACCACGGCAAGGGGCATTGAGGCCCTCACCAGCTCTCGCGTGCCCTCACGGCACGGGAGAGGGAGGGTCTCACCAGCGTGCCTTCAATGTACGGGGCAGGGAGGCCTTCACCAGCCCCTGCGTGCCTTCACGGCAAGAGGCAGGGAGGGTCTCCCCCGCCCCTGCGTGCCTTCACGGCAAGGGGTAGGGAGGGCCTCACCAGCACTCGCGTGCCACCACGGCACGGGGCAGGGATGGCCTCAATCGCCCCCGCGTGCCTTCACTGCAAGGGGCAGGGAGGGCCTCACTCGCCCCCGCGTGCCACTATGGCAATGGGCAGGGAGGCCTTACCAGCCCTCGTGTTCCTTCGCGGCAGGGGGTAGGGAGTGCCTCACCCTAACCCGTTTGCCTTCACGTCACAAGGGGCAGGGAGGGCCTGACCCGCCCCCGTGTGCCTTCACGTCACAATGGGCATGGAGGGCCTCACCCGCCTTCTCGTGCCACCACGGCACGGGGCCGAGAAGTCCACACAAGCACCCGCGTGCCTTTAGGGCACGGGAGAGGGAGGGCCTCAGCAGCCCACGCGTGCCACCAAGCCACGGGGCAGGGAGGGCCTCACCAGCACCTGCATGCCTTCACGGCACGGGAGAGGGAGGCCCTCTCCAGTCCCCGCGTGCCTTCACGACATGGATAGTGAGGGCCTCACAAGCACCGCATGCCTTCCCGGCACGGGTGAGGGATGGCCTCACCAGCCCACGCGTGACTTCACGGCATGGGGCAGGGTGGCCGTCACTAGCCCCTAGTGCCTTCAAGGCACGTGAGAGAGAGGGCCTCACCAGCCCCCGCGTGCCTTCACGGCATGGGGAAGGGAGGGCCTCACCATTATCCCACGTGCCTTCATGGATCGGAGCAGGGATGACCTCACCAGCCTCCGACTGTCCGACACGGCACTGGGAAGAGAGGCCCTCATCTGCACTCGCATGCCTTCACAGCAAGGGGCAGGGAGGCACTCAACAGCCCCCGCGTGCCTTCACAGAACAGGAGAGGGAAGGCCTCACCAACCCCCGCGTGCTACCACGGCACGGAGCAGGGAGGCCCTAACCGGCCCCGCGTGCAACCATGGCAAGGGTCATTGAGGCTCTCTCCAGCCCCCGCGTGCCGTCACGGCACGGAGTAGGGAGGCCCTCACCCGCCCTCGCGTGCCTTCATGACAAGGGGCAAGAAGAGCCTGACCCGCCCCCGCGTACTAAAACGGCAATGGGCAGGGAGGCACTCACCAGCCCCCGCAAGCCTTCACGGCAAGGGGCAGGAAGGGCCTCACCCGCCTCCGCGTGCCAAAACGGCATTGAGCAGGGGGGACCTCACCAGCTCCCGTGTGCCTTCACGGCAAGGGGCAGGGAGGCCCTTACCAGCCCCGCGTGCCTTAACGGCATAGAATAGGGAGGGCCTCACAAGCCCCCGCGTGTCTTCACGACACGGGGTAGGGAGGCCCTCACCAGCCCCCGCGTGCCTTCCTGACATGAGTGAGGCCTCAGCAGCCCCCGCGTGCTACCACGGCAAGGGGCAGGGTTGACCTCACCAGCCACCGCATGCCACCACAGTACGGGGCAGGGAGGGTCTCACCAGCCCGGCGTGCATTTAAGGCACGGGGCAGGGATGACCGCACCAGCACCCGCGTGCCTTCACGGCAGGGGGCAGGTAGGCCCTCACCCGCCCCCGCGTGCCTTCACGGCACGGGGCAGGGAGGGCCTAACCAGCCTCAGCAAGATTTCACGACACGAGCTAGGATGGCCCTCACTAGCCCCCGGGTTCCACCACAGCAAGGAGCAGGGAGGGCCTCACCAGCGCCTGCGTTCCTTTACGGCACGGGGCAGGGAGGGCCTTAACATCCCCCACGTGCCACAACAGCAAGGGGTAGGGAGGCACTCACCAGCCCCCGCGTGCATTCACGGCATGTGGCACAGAGGCCCTCACCAGTCACCGCGTGCTTTCACGGCACGGGGAAGAGAGGCTCTCACCCGCCCTCGCGTGCCTTCACAGCAAGGGGCAGGGAGGCACTCACCAGTCCCCGAGTGCCTTCACAGCACGGGAGAGGGAGGGCCTCCCAAGCCCCCGCGTGTTACCACGACACGGAGCAGGGAGGACCTCACCAGCCCCCTCGTGCCTTCGTGGCTCGGGGCAAGGAGGCCCTCACCCGCCCCCGCGCTCCACCATGGCAAGGGGCATTTATGCCCTTACCAGCCCCCGCGTGCCCACACGGCACGGGGCAGGGAGGGCCTCACCCGCCCCCGCGTGCCTTCACGGCAAGGGGCAAGAAGGGCCTCTTCCGCCCCCGGGTGCCAAAACGGCAATGGGCAGGGAGGCCTTCACCAGCCCCCACGTGTCTTCACGGCAAGGGGCAGGATGGGCCTCACCCGCCTCCGCGTGCCAAAATGGCAATGAGCAGGGGGGCCCTCACCAGCTCCGGCGTGCCCTCACGGCAAGGGGCAGGGAGGCCCTCACCAGCCCTCGCGTGCCTTCACGGCACGGGGCAGGGAGGGCCTCACCAGCCCCCGCCTGCCTTCACGGCACGAGAGAGGGAGGCCTTCTCCAGTCCCCGGGTACCTTCACGGCACGGTATAGTGAGGGCCTCACAAGCACCGCATGCCTTCACGGCACGGGTGAGGGATGGCCTCACCAGCCCTCGCATGTCTGTACGGCACCGGGCAGGGAGGCCGTCACTAGCCTCCGCGTGCCTTCACGGCACGTGAAAGGTAGGGCCTCACCAGCCCTCGCGTGCCTTCACGGCACGGGGCAGGGAGGGGATCACCAGCCCCCGTGTGTTTTCACGGATCGGAACAGGGATGGCCTCACCAGCACCCGCGTGCCTTCACGGCAAGGTGCAGGGAGGGCCTCACCAGCCCCCGCATGCCACCACTGCACGGGGCAGGGATGGCCTCAATCGCCCCCGCGTGCCTTCACGGCAAGAGGAAAAGAGGGCCTCACCCGCCCACGCGTGCCACCATGGCAATAAGCAGGGAGGCCTTACCAGCCCTCGCGTGCCTTCGCGGCAGGGGGTAGGGAGTGCCTCACCCTCACCCGCGTGCCTTCATGTCACAAGGGGCAGGGAGGGCCCCACCCGCCTTCTCGTGCCACCACGGCACGGGGCAGAGAAGGCCTCACAAGCCCACGCGTGCCTTTACGGCACGGGAGAGGAAGGACTCACCAGCCCACGCGTGCCACCAAGGCACGGGGCAGGGAGGGCCTCACCAGCCCCTGTATGCCTTCACAGCACGGGAGAGGGAGGCCATCTCCAGTCCTCGCGTGCTTTCACGGCATGGGATAGTGAGGGCCTCACAAGCACCGCATGCCTTCAGGGCACGGGTGAGGGATGGCCTCACCAGCCCTCGCGTGTCTTCACGGCACGGGGCAGGGAGGCCGTCACTAGCCCCCGTGTGCCTTCACAACACGTGTTTGGGAAGGCCTCACCAGCCCTCGTGTGCCTTCACGGCATGGGGCAGGGAGGGCTTCACCAGCCCCCGCGTGCCTTCACGATTCGGAGCAGGGATGGCCTCACCAGCTCCCGAGTATCTTCACGGCACTGGGAAGAGAGGCCCTCACCCGCCCTCGCATGCCTTCACGGCAAGGGGCAGGGAGGCACTCAACAGCCCCCGCGTGCCTTCACAGAACGGGAAAGTGAGGGCCTCACCAACCCCCGCGTGCTGGCACGGCACGGGGCAGGGAGAACCTCACCAGCCCCCACGTGCCTTCACGGCTCGGGGCATAGGAGGCCCTAACCGGCCCCGCGTGCAGCCACGGCAAGGGTCATTGAGGCCCTTTCCAGCCCCTGCATGCCCTGACGGCACGGGGCAGGGAGGGTCTTACCCGCCCCCGCGTGCCTTCACGGCAAGGGGCAAGAAGAGCCTCACCCGCCCCCGCGTACCAAAACGGCAATGGGCAGGCAGGGCCTCACCCACCCCCGCGTGCCAAAACTGCAATGAGCAGGGGGGCCCTCACCAGCTCCTGCGTGCCTTCACGGCAAGGGGCAGGGTGGCCCTCACCAGCCACCGCGTCCTACACGGCACGGAGTAGGGAGGGCCTCACAAGCCCCCGCGTGTCTTCACGACACGGGGCAGGGAGGCCCTCACCAGCCCAAGCGTGCCTTCCTGGCATGAGTGAGGCCTCACCAGCATCCGCGTGCTACCACGGCTAGGGGCAGGGAGGACCTCACCAGCCACCGCATGCCACTATAGTACGGGGCAGGGAGGACCTTACCAGCCCCGTGTGCATTCACGGCACGGGGCAAAGATGGCCTCACCAGCCCCCGCGTGCCTTCACGGCAAGGGGCAGGGAGGCCCTCACCCGCCCCCGCGTGACTTCACGGCACGGGGCAAGGAGGGCTTCACCAGCCCCAGCAAGATTTCACGACACGAGCTAGGGTGGCCGTCACTAGCCCCCGGGTTCCCCCTAGGCAAGGGGCAGGGAGGGCCTCACCAGCGCCTGCGTGCCTTCACGGCACGGGGCAGGGAAGGCCTTAACATCCCCCTTGTGCCACATCGGTAAAGGAGCAGGAATGGCCTCACACGCCCCCGTGTGCCTAATCGGCATGGGGCAGGGAGGCACTCACCAGCCCCCGCGTGCATTCACGGCAAGTGGCACGGAGGCCCTCACCAGTCCCCGCGTGCTTTCACGGCACGGGGAAGAGAGGCTCTCACCCGCCCTCGCGTGCCTTCACGGCAAGGAGCAGGGAGGCACTCACCAGCCCCCGAGTGCCTTCACAGTACGGGAGAGGGAGGGCCTCCCAAGTCCCCGCGTGCTATCACGGCACGGAGCAGGGAGGACCTCACCAGCCCCCTCGTGCCTTCGTGGTTCGGGGCAAGGAGGCCCTCACCCGCCCCCGCGTTCCACCACGGCAAGGGACATTTATGCCCTCACCAGCCCCTGCGTGCCCACACGGCACGGGGCAGGGAGGGCCTCACCCGCCCTCGCGTGCCTTCACGGCAAGGGGCAAGAAGGGCCTCACCCGCCCCCGGGTGCCAAAACGGCAATGGGCAGGGAGGCTCTCACCAGCTCCCACGAGCCTTCACGGCAAGGGGCAGGAAGGGTCTCACCCGCCCGCGCGTGCCAAAACGGCAATGAACAGGGGGCCCTCACCAGCTCTCGCGTGCCTTCACGGCAAGGGGCAGGGAGGCCCTCACCAGCCCTCGCGGGCCTTCACGGCACGGGGCAGGGAGGGCCTCGCCAGCCCCCGCGTGTCTTCACGACACAGGGCAGGGAGGGCCTCACCAGCCCCCGCGTGCCTTCACGGCACGGGAGAGGGAGGCCCTCTCCAGTCCCCGCGTGCCTTCACAGCACGGTATAGTGGCTTCCCCAGCCTTCGCGTGTCTGTACGGCACCAGGCAGGGAGGCCGTCACTAGCCTCCGGGTGCCTTCACGGCACGTGAGAGGGAGGGCCTCACCAGCCCCCGCGTGCCTTCACGGCACCGGGCAGGGAGGTGCTCACTAGTCCTCGCGTGCCTTCACGGATCGGAGCAGGGATGGCCTCACCAGCACCCGCGTGCCTTCACGGCAAGGGGCAGGGAGGGCCTCACCAGCCCCCGCATGCCATCACTGCACGGGGCAGGATGGCCTCAATCGCCCCGCGTGCCTTCACGGCAGGAGGCACAGAGGGCCTCACCCGCCCCCGTGTGCCACCATGGCATGAGCAGGGAGGCCCTCACCAGCCCCCGCCTGTCTTCACGGCAAGGGGTATTAAGTGCCTCACCCTCACCCGTTTGCCTAAACGTCACAAAAGGCAGGGAGGGCCTGACCCGCCCTCGTGTGCCTTCATGTCACCAGGGGCAGGGAGGGCCCCACCTGCCTTCTCGTGCCACCACGGCATGGGGCAGAGAGGGCCTCACAAGCCCACGCGTGCCTTTACGGCACGGGAGAGGAAGGGCCTCACCAGCCCACGCGTGCCACCAAAGCACGGGGCAGGGAGGGCCTCACCAGCCCCTGCATGCCTTCACAGCACGGGAGAGGGAGGCCCTATCCAGTCCTCGCGTGCCTTCACGGCATGGGATAGTGAAGGCCTCACAAGCACCGCATGCCTTCACGGCACGGGTGAGGGATGGCCTCACCAGCCCTCGCGTGCCTTCACGGCACGGGGCAGGGAGGCCGTCACTAGCCCCCGCGTGCCTTCACAGCACGGAGTGGAAGGCCTCCCCTCGCTGCCTCACGGAGGGCAGGGAGGCCGTCACCAGCCCCCGCGTGCCTTCACGGATCGGAACAGGGATGGCCTCACCAGCCGCCGCGTGTCTTCACGGCACGCGGCAGGGAGGCCCTCACCCGCCCTCGCATGCCTTAACGGCAAGGGGCAGGGAGGCACTCAACAGCGCCCGCGTGCCTTCACAGAACGGGAGAGGGCCGGCCTCACCAGCCTCCGTGTGCTACCACGGCATGGGGCAGGGAGGACCTCACCAGCCGCCACGTGCTTTCACGGCTCGGGGCAATAAGGCCCTAACCGGCCCCGCGTGCAACCACGGCAAGGGGCATTGAGGCCCTCACCAGCCTCCGCGTGCCCTCACGGCACGGGCAGGGAGGGCCTCATCCGCTCCGCGTGTCTTCACGGCAAGGGCAAGAAGGGCCTCACCCGCCCCCGCGTGCCAAAACGGCAATGGGCAGGAAGGCCCTCACCAGCCCCCGCGTTCCTTCACGGCAAGGGGCAGGAAGGGCATCACCCGCCCCCGCGTGCCAAAACGGCAATGAGCAGGGGGGCCATCACCAGCTCCCGCGTGCCTTCACGGCACGGGGCAGGGGGGGGTCTTCACGGCACAGTGCAGGGAGGGCCTCACCAGCCCCCGCGTGTCTTCACGACACGAGGCAGGGAGGCCCTCACTAGCCCCCGCGTGCCAAAACGGCAATGAGCAGGGGGGCCATCACCAGCTCTCGCGTGCCTTCACGGATTAGGGCAGGGAGGCTTTCACCAGCCCCTGCGTTCCTTCACTGCAAGGGGCAGGAAGGGCCTCACCCGCCCCCGCGTGCCAAAACGATAATGAGCAGGGGGGCCCTCACTAGCTCACGCGTGCCTTAACGGTGTTATGACGGCATATTGAAAATTACAGGTCCGAGCCGCGTAACCAAAAAAATATAAAGAAAATAAACATACGGGACAAAGAAAGTTAATAAAGTTACTATGACATTTATTTAATATGATAAACAAAAAAAAGTAAAGAAAGCAAGCAACGGTTAACAAAAGAAACAAAAGAGTAGAAGCCTTTAAGAGGTCTTCAAAAACACAGAATATCTCACAACGAGACTCGACCCAGAAACACACAAAAACCCAATCTTAAACAAGTGTAAACCAGAACTCCCAAAGAAACTAAACTTAAATATGTAAAAGGGAAACACAAACACACAAACACACAAACACAAACACAAACACAAACACAAACACAAACACTGAAACATAAACACTGAAACACCAACACTGAAACACCAACACTGAAACACCAACACTGAAACACCAACACTAAAACACAAACACTAAAACAGAAACACTAAAACACAAACACTAAAACACAAACAGAAACACAAACACAAACACAAACACAAACACTGAAACACACACTGAAACACACACTGAAACACACACTGAAACACACACTGAAACAAACACTGAAACACACACGGAAGCACACACGGAAACACTGAAACACCAAAACCGAAACACAAACACAGAAACACACACACAGAAACACAAACACAGAAACACAAACACACAAACACAAAAACACACGGAAACAAAAGGTGGGTACACACAATCCAACACGGCAATACTCACAAATAAATAGTGGAAAAGATGGCTGCTAAATCCACACACACGCACAGGTAATAACCACGGGTAGGGTATGAAGGTCAAGGACACACTGACTATAAAGCCTCTGTAGCTGAGGGAACTCTGGAACTGTAATATGGACAAAAACGAACTATAAACGAACCAGTGAAGGTATACTGAACCACCAGAAGAGAAAGTGAATTCGTGAACTAGGGGACAACGAGAAGCACAAAAAAAGGAGGAAAGGTAGTTAGGAACTGAAGTGTCGTACAGTCTTCCCCCCATTAAAGAGAATTTGGCTGAACCAATTCGAACTGGGGCAAAAGAGTATAAAAATGTTGTAGACAAAATAGGATAAAGCTCCTTTTCTCGGTAGCATAGCGACTGTGATGTGTAAACTTTTGCTAAAAGGCCACCGGATGGTCCATCCATCACACTCTGCAAGAGTGCAGAACGGCGGCAAAATTGTGGTATCACATGTAGCTGAAGGGTCTGTGGAAGTAGAGCCAATTACACAGTGTATGGCATAGGACATTTTTAAGACCTGAAAAGCATCTTCGCAAGCCCGTGTCAGATAAAGAGCAACCCTTTGCAGTAGCGGTGGGAGTTTAATCCAACTGTGAAAAAATCACATTTAGCTGTAGAGGGGCAATGTGCCCAACCAATACATGCCCTAAAACAAGAGCTAGCACACCGATTCAGATTTGGAAAGGTTAAACAAGTCTGTATTCAAGCGAGAAGAGAGCATCCATTGAGTTACGTTTTAACCAGTGTCATAAATCACATATCATCTAAATATATTGTGCAACCAGGTAAATTCTAGTGATTTTAGCCATCATTCGTTGGAAACTGGCAGAGCGTTGCAAAGCGCCAAAGGCATTACGTTAAATGTATACTCTTTCCTAAAGTGGCAAAGCAGATGTCTCGGGCTGGATAGTCCAGGGTCCCTGCCAGAAACCGCGAAGACAATCGCCTTGGTCGGAAGTTAGAATTTCCCACTACTTCTTTGCAGTCGTCGATCCTTGGTAGGGTAGGGTCCGTACGGGTGACTGGAGAAACCACTCGCTGCTTGCTGGTTGGGATGATCCCAATTCCTCCCATCTGGCAGGTCCTTCTCACTTTGCTCCATCTTGCTGGGATGCACGCAGTAGGGAGACTGCTTGATGGATGGCGCCGTACCTACATCTATGTCATGCACCACTGCAGTGGTACATCCAGGTTTATCTTGAATTACCTGAGGATAGTTGCGTACCAAGGTCAAAATATCAGACCTCCTCGACTCAGGTAGATGTTGAAGCTCCATGGTGAGCTCGGCTGAGTTGAAACGCCAAGTACCAACTGATGACTAGTCGAGTGGGCTAGTCTCTTCTTCGTCTTTAGCATCCTCCCAGTCAACAGAGCAAGTGTCCACAACGCCCACAGGAACTAGTTCTTCTGCAACTTCGGGACGCGTATGGTATTGCTTCAAAGCGTTGACGTGGCACAAGCGTTGTAAACGGCGCCTGTCGGCAGTGGAAATGATGTAGTTGGTAGGGCTTACTTCCTTTAAGACTGAGTAAGGCCCGTGGAACTTAGCGTTGAGTGGCTGGCCTTGGGCTGGCAGGAAGACGAGGACTTTATCACCAGGCAGGAATTCCCGATGTCTCGCCTTCTTGTCGTACCAAGTCTTGGTCCTGGTCTTGGATAGCTGCACGTTGTCGGCGGCCAACTGCCAGCACCTCAACTGTAGTTCCCGGACATCTCCTACTAAGTGAAGCACATTGATACTCTTTTCTGAGCTCCCTAACAATTTTTCCATAACTATGTGAAGTGGTCCTCTCACACCGTGGGCAAACACAAGCTCATAGGGTGAAAAACCTGTGCTCTCATTGGTAGTGTCGCGCAGGACAAACAACAGGTACGGTAAGTCATCATCCCATGATGAACCGTACTGGGCAGCGTACTTACGAAGGATGCCTTTCAAGGTCTGATGCGATCGTTCAACAGCTCCTTGGGTCTGTGGGTGATAAGGAGATGATACGCTATGTCCTATACCCGACTCTGCCATGGCTTCCTTAAAAACTTTCCCGACAAAGTATGAAGCACCATCAGTCTGCACTATGTATGGCAACCCAAAATGGGTAAAAAGGTCCAGAAGGGACGTTACTATGGCCTTAGCGGTAACCTTCCGTAAAGCAACTGCATGTAAATTTCTAGTTGAAGTGTCAATCATAGTGAAAATATATTCAAAGCCCTTAGTGGTTTTAGGCAGAGGGCCAACAATGTCACATTGAATTGAATTAAATGGTCCAGTTATGTGAGGGACTTTAACAAGTGGGAAAGGTGGAATGGGTTGGTTAGGTTTCCCAGTTTATTGACAATAATGGCATATGATAATAATGGTAATTGATAATAAGGGCCAGAAAAAATTCCTGGCCAGCCTGGTAAACGTTTTTCGAACCCCTAAGTGTCCTGAAAAACATCCGTCATGGGCAACGGCCAGGACAGTCTGCCTGTAAGAGACGGGTAAAACAATTTGAGTTACTGAAGCCCAGTCAGCGTCCTCCTCCATCATGGTGGCGGGTAACCAGCGGTGGCAAGGTACACCGTCACGGATAAAGTACTGAGTAGCGGGGCCCGAGTCATTGGGCGTGGCCCGCGCCTGGTCAAACAATGACTGCAACGAGTCGTCAGACTCTTGAGCTGTCATCAAAGCTTCTCTCCCAGTATCAAGGGGGCCACTGGGGAGAACCAGAAACACTCTGGAAGGGATAAGGGTTAGCAAAAAGTTTCTGTAGGCACAGTTCGTCATTATCCAAAGGACAGTCTTCCACAAAATTCTCCTTGTGACAAACACTGTCCTGAAAAGTGGGAGGTGAGAAAGCACTCTCTGGTGCTGTTTCTGCAGCAGAAATTAAAGCTACGGGCTCAACAGAATCTCCCAAGGGTGTCTGATTCGACACTGTCAAAATAGGCTTGCCTTCTGTAGGCTGGAGCCTTTTATAGCAGAAGTCTGCCTTGTGGCCAGACTTTCCACAAAATGTACAGTAATACTTCTGTACATGGAACGCCCCCTGAGGTGGTGAACGAGGTGAGTGTGCCTGAGCCTTGTTTCGAAACTGACCATTTGTAAGTGGTCTCTCCTGGTTCCATGGAACAGAAGGTCGAAGTACCTGTGGGGATTTAGAGCCAAAGTGAATATTGCCATGTCTAAGTGTGTACCCATCAGCGTGTTTAGCAGCCTCCTCAATAGTCAAAAATTCCCTGTCCAATAAATAGTCACTTACTCCTTCGTTAATGGTGCGGAGGAACTCTTCGGTTAAGACTAGTTCCACCAGTGAAGTGAATTCACTTACATCCTTTGAAAGAAGCCATTTGTTCAACGCCTCACTCTTACATCTGGCAAACTCGAGGTGAGTCTGTTCAGGCTCCTTACAGAGTCCTTTGAAGCGTTGACGGTATGCTTCAGGAACAAGTGCATATGCTTTTAATAACTCTTCCTTAATGACCTGAAATGTACATGCATCACTGTCTGAAAGAGATGCATATACTATGAGCGCTTTTCCCATTAAAGATTGTTGCAACAAAACAGGCCAAAAATCAACCGGCCACTTCAAAGTCTTGGCCAGACGCTCAAAAGTATGAAAATAAACATCAACATTCTCCTCTGTAAAGGCAGGGACAAGTCTTGCGGCGCGTCCTAAGTCAAAATGAGATGTAGTACTGTGAGTAGGGTTACTGTTGGTAGGGGCATGACCTAACTGGGCTAATTGCAGTTGTAACCGCATTTTCTCTACTTCAGCTTCAGCTTCGGCTTTACGAGCTTCGGCTTTAGCTACAGCCTTGCGGGTCTCTAGTTCAGCTAAAGATACAGCCTCGCTCTCACTCTTGCGAGCTTCGGCTTCAGCCTTACGTATCTCTAGTTCCATCTTACGAAGCTCACTGGCTGAGCACCCAGAGGTTACACTATCGTCAACCTCTGCTGGCTGATCATCCAAAACTGGGCCCTCGTTATCTTTTAACCCGACATCACCAAAATCCTGCTGTTGGCATATGCCGCTAGCTACGGCATTTATTAACTCTTCCTTGTCAATATTAGTTGCTAGGGGAATGTTAAAAAAATCACTGATCATACGTAACTCAGCAACGCTTAGTGCCGCAACTTGTGCAAAGGTAGGGATGGCGTGAACAAATGCAACCACGTCATCATGGTTTATGACAACCATAGTGACGGCAACAAAGGGGACAAACAAACAAGGGGAAAAAAGTCGACAATCGTAAAACGAGATATCCTGGCAAGGTCGCCATTTCTGTTACGACGGCATAGTGAAAATTACAGGTCCGAGCCGCGTAACCAAAAAAATGAATAAAGAAAATAAACATACGGGACAAAGAAAGTTAATAAAGTTACTATGACATTTATTTAATATGATAAACAAAAAAAAGTAAAGAAAGCAAGCAACGGTTAACAAAAGAAACAAAAGAGTAGAAGCCTTTAAGAGGTCTTCAAAAACACAGAATATCTCACAACGAGACTCGACACAGAAGCACACAAAAACCCAATGTTAAAGAAGTGTAAACCAGAACTCCCAAAGAAACTAAACTTAAATATGTAAAAGGGAAACACAAACACACAAACACAAACACAAACACAAACACAAACACAAACACTGAAACATAAACACTGAAACACCAACACTGAAACACCAACACTGAAACACCAACACTAAAACACAAACACTAAAACACAAACACTAAAACACAAACACTAAGACACAAACACTAAGACACAAACACTAAAACTCAAACACAAACACAAACACAAACACTGAAACACACACTGAAACACACACTGAAACAAACACTGAAACACTGAAACACCAAAACTGAAACACAAACACAGAAACACACACACAGAAACACAAACACGGAAACACAAACACAAAAACACACGGAAACAAAAGATGGGTACACACAGTCCAACACGGCAATACTCACAAAGAAATAGTGGAAAAGATGGCTGCTAAATCCACACACACGCACAGGTAATACCACTGGTAGGGTATGAAGGTCAGGACACACTGACTAGCTAACGCCTCTTTAGGCTGAGGGAAACTCTGGAACTGTAATACGGAACAAAAACTAAATAATAAACGAAACAGTGAAGCTATACTGAACCACCAGAAGTGAAAGTGAATTGACGTGAAACTAGGGGGACAACGAGAAGCACAAAAAAAAGAAGAAAGGTAGTTAGGAACATGAAGTGGTCGTAACAACGGCAAGGGGCAGGGAGGCCCTCACCAGCCCCCGCGTGCCTTCACGGCACGGGGTAGGGAGGGTCTCACCAGCCCCAGCAAGTTTTCACGACATTAGACAGGGTGGCCCTCACTAGCCCCTGCATGCCACCACAGCAAGGGGCAGGGATAGGCCAGGCAATAAAGTGCCGAGGTTGGACAAAAATGTTAACAAAGCAATTTCACCTGAAATGGGTTCTTTGGAGGTATCTCTAACCACACAAAAAAGTCCACTCGCATCCACCCATGGCAAATACTCGTTTTCACTGAAAATCCTAGATGCCCGCCGCCGCGGAAGGTAAAATATTGAAATAGGCATAACTTTGCTGAAAATCAACATAGAAACACAAATAAAGTGTCTAATCCTACTAATTTTTGAGGTGTTCTTTCATTTAAAGTTATTTTGGAAGAGATTGGAGGATGTGTTCATATTGAAATCCTCGAAAAATCAAAATTTTGGCCTAAAATTAACCTAAAATGAGCAAAATTAATTGTCTGAACAACCGGTTATAATCTTTTACATATGTATTATTGTATTGTGTATATTGTGTATGTATTTATGTATATAAATATGTATATGTGTATATTCCAAAGTGACTTTCAAACACATTAATTTATTTATAGTCCCGTTTCATCATCATCGTTTTCCACCTCATTTTCTTCAATATCCACAGGTGGACCGCTCAAACAGGTAATGCCCTTGCATTGACCACAAGCTGGAGTGTAATGGAGCCCATTTTTGCGGCATGTACATGTTCTTGTGTTGCAATTTCCACCAAAATTGCATCGCATTATCTTAAGTAGTTGATCAGGTGCCGACGGCTGAGACATTTTGACGGGATATAAGCCAGAAGGAGAAATCGTCCAGCCCCATTCTTCTGCAGGAAGATCATTACCACACCATGCTTGAACCTGATGGTATGCGCGATGACTATTGAAAATGGCTGCATCAGATGTTGGCGGAAGCTTCTCTGGCGACACATACTGCGTGGCAGTACCCACTTTCTGCTGAAACTTGTCCATTCTTGCCGAGTCAAGGCTCAGAGATGTTGTGCAGCCATAGATGATCAACAAGGCATCTTCTCCAGCTCTTTCTATTTCTGCTTTAGATGAAGATGGAGACATGAATATTGAACTACACCGCTCTAGTTCTGCATATTTCTTGAGTACTGACACTTTGCCAATTCCATAAGGTCTAGACGTAGTGTCACACCCACTGAAAGCGTGCAGAAAGAGCAGGGCGCCAGAGAGTAATGGGTCAAGCTTCTTTGCCAAAGTTGTGGAACACACTGTTTGTTTGGATGTCACCATGTATAAGTCTTTGTCAGCAATATTGGCATGATGCGTTAGCAGCTGGAACACATCAGAATCCTCTGCGACAACAGCTGTTGGCTTCTCTTTGGCGTGAAGACATGCTGACATACATATCTTGTAGTCAGCATCACCTTTTGCATGTTCAACGGCGATATCCGCTTTGGTCATTTGCTCTGCAAGTAGATTGATGAATGCTTGCTTGCTGGAAGGATTGGCAAGAAAGCTCTTCTTGGTCATGGTTACACAGCGCGCCAAAGCATTGTTCGCGACATCATAACACAGCGCTTCCATACGGGAATTCAGAAAATGTACTCTATGGCAGCCTACTGACTTCCGAGAGAGATATCTTACATATGGCAGCTTTTTTAAAGCACGGGCAGTCCATCAAGACCGTTGAGGAATGTTCATATGCCACTTGTCAATTATAGACTAGGCATTTTAAAAAGTATCGCCTTCCTTCCCGCGAATAATTTGAACAGACGCGCATTGGTATGACCATCATTATTTTCATAATGAGTGGCAAGAAAGACCTAACAAAGGAGCAAATTAAAGTTATTGTATTTCTACACAAGGCAGAGAGGCCAGTGGAAGAAATATCAAGGATTGTGGATGTTACGAGGATATGTGTGCATAAGTGGGTGGAAAGTTTCACGGTGTGTTGCATCGTCGCGACAGCCGCGACACCAGAACATTATAAGTGGCCAGGGCGAGGGTGTAAAACATCAGCAAGCACCCTAAATGTCATGAAACGTCAAGTGGATGCCCATCCTCAATTAAGAGCAAGAAAAATATTGCGATATGACTTTTACATCCTCGCCCTGGCCACTTATAATGTTCTGGTGTCGCAGCTGTCGCGACGATGCAACCCACCGTGAAACTTTCCACCCACTTATGCACACATCTCCTCGTAACATCCACAATCCTTGATATTTCTTCCACTGGCCTCTCTGCCTTGTGTAGAGATACAATAACTTTAATTTGCTCCTTTGTTAGGTCTTTCTTGCCACTCATTATGAAAATAATAATGGTCATACCAATGCACGTATGTTCAAATTACACGCGGGAAGGAAGGCGATACTTTTTAAAATGCTTCATCTATAATTGACAAGTGGCATCTGAACATTCCTCAACGGTCTTGATGGACTGTCCGTGCTTTAAACAAGCTGCCAATGTAAGATATCTCTCTCGGAAATCAGTAGGCTGCCATAGAGTACATTTTCTGAATTCCCGTATGGAGCACTGTGCTATGATGTCGCGACATGATTGGCGCCTGTGTAGCACTTCTGGGAACCAACGACTGTAGCACATATCATTCCCTTGCGACGAGTGCTTCATCCTTGTGCTAGATCCATGAACCCATCATACACAACACTGAAACACCACACTGAAACACCAACACTAAACACAAACACTAAAACACAACACTAAAACACAAACACTAAGACACAAACACTAAGACACAAACACTAAAACTCAAACACAAACACAAACACAAACACTGAAACACACACTGAAACACACACTGAAACAAACACTGAAACACTGAAACACCAAAACTGAAACACAAACACAGAAACACACACACAGAAACACAAACACGGAAACACAAACACAAAAACACACAGAAACAAAAGATGGGTACACACAGTCCAACACGGCAATACTGACGAAGAAATAGTGGAAAAGATGGCTGCTAAATCCACACACACGCACAGGTAATACCACTGGTAGGGTATGAAGGTCAGGCCCACATGACTAGCTAACGCCTCTTTAGGCTGAGGGAAACTCTGGAACTGTAATACGGAACAAAAACTAAATAATAAACGAAACAGTGAAGCTATACTGAACCACCAGAAGTGAAAGTGAATTGACGTGAAACTAGGGGGACAACGAGAAGCACACAAAAAAAAAGAAAGGTAGTTAGGAACATGAAGTGGTCGTAACAACGGCAAGGGGCAGGGAGGCCCTCACCAGCCCCCGCGTGCCTTCACGGCACGGGGCAGGGAGGCCCTCACCAGCCCCCGCGTGCCTTCATGGCACGGGGCAGGAAGGGGCTCACCAGCCCCCGCGTGTCTTTACGACACGGGGCTGGGAGGCCCTCACCAGCCCCCGCGTGCCTACCCGGCACGAGTGATGGAGGACCTCACCAGCCCCCGCGTGCTACCACGGCAAGGGGCAGGGAGGACTTCACCAGCTACCACATGCCACCACAGTACGGGGCAGGGAGGGCTTCACCAGACCCGCGTGCATTCACGGCAAGGGGCAGGGAGGGCCTTAACCTCCCCCGCGTGCCACCACGGCAAAGGAGCAGGAAGGGCCTCACCCGCCCCCGTGTGCCTACTCGGCAAGGGGCAGGGAGGCCCTCACCCGTCCCCGCGTGCCTTCACGGCACGGGGCAGGGAGTCTCACCAGCCCCAGCAAGTTTTCACGACATTAGACAGGGTGGCCCTCACTAGCCCCTGCATGCCACCACAGCAAGGGGCAGGGATAGGCCAGGCAATAAAGTGCCGAGGTTGGACAAAAATGTTAACAAAGCAATTTCACCTGAAATGGGTTCTTTGGAGGTATCTCTAACCACACAAAAAAGTCCACTCGAATCCACCCATGGCAAATACTCGTTTTCACTGAAAATCCTAGATGCCCGCCGCCGCGGAAGGTAAAATATTGAAATAGGCATAACTTTGCTGAAAATCAACATAGAAACACAAATAAAGTGTCTAATCCTACTAATTTTGAGGTGTTCTTTCATTTAAAGTTATTTTGGAAGAGATTGGAGGATGTGTTCATATTGAAATCCTCCAAAAATCAAAATTTTGGGCTAAAATTACCCTAAAATGAGCAAAATTAATTGTCTGAACAACCGGCTTTAATCTTTTACATATGTATTATTGTATTGTGTATATTGTGTATGTATTTATGTATATAAATATGTATATGTGTATATTCCAAAGTGACTTTCAAACACATTAATTTATATATAGTCCCGTTTCATCATCATCGTTTTCCACCTCATTTTCTTCAATATCCACAGGTGGACCGCTCAAACAGGTAATGCCCTTGCATTGACCACAAGCTGGAGTGCAATGGAGCCCATTTTTGCGGCATGTACATGTTCTTGTGTTGCAATTTCCACCACAATTGCATCGCATTATCTTAAGTAGTTGATCAGGTGCCGACGGCTGAGACATTTTGACGGGATATAAGCCAGAAGGAGAAATCGTCCAGCCCCATTCTTCTGCAGGAAGATCATTACCACACCATGCTTGAACCTGATGGTATGCGCGATGACTATGGAAATGGCTGCATCAGATGTTGGCGGAAGCTTCTCTGGCGACACATACTGCGTGGCAGTACCCACTTTCTGCTGAAACTTGTCCATTCTTGCCGAGTCAAGGCTCAGAGATGTTGTGCAGCCATAGATGATCAACAAGGCATCTTCTCCAGCTCTTTCTATTTCTGCTTTAGATGAAGATGGAGACATGAATATTGAACTACACCGCTCTAGTTCTGCATATTTCTTGAGTACTGACACTTTGCCAATCCCATAAGGTCTAGACGTAGTGTCACACCCACTGAAAGCGTGCAGAAAGAGCAGGGCGCCAGAGAGTAATGGGTCAAGCTTCTATGCCAAAGTTGTGACACACACTGTTTGTTTG
This sequence comes from Chionoecetes opilio, assembly GCA_016584305.1. Classification (NCBI taxonomy): domain Eukaryota; kingdom Metazoa; phylum Arthropoda; class Malacostraca; order Decapoda; family Majidae; genus Chionoecetes; species Chionoecetes opilio. Next base: position 174,229 of record JACEEZ010013225.1, read on the forward strand.
GATGTCACCATGTATAAGTCTTTGTCAGCAATATTGGCATGATGCGATAGCAGCTGGAACACATCAGAATCCTCTGCGACAACAGCTTTTTGGCTTCCTTTTGGCGTGAAGACATGCTGACATACATATCTTGTAGTCAGCATCACCTTTTGCATGTTCAAACGGCGATATCCGTTTTGGGTCATTTGCTCTGCAAGTAGATTGATGAATGCTTGCTTGTTGGAAGGATTGGCAAGAAAGCTCTTCTTGGTCATGGTTACATGCACTTCTGGTGAAACCAACACTGTAGCACCTATATCATTCCCCATCCTGCGACGATGTGCTTCATCCTTTGTGCTAGATCCATGATACCCATCAAATACAACCAAAGCATGACAGTATGATTGCATGATGTGTCGGACGTACATTTCACAGATCTCCGAGTAGCTGGCATTTTTAGGCCATGATAATTTATGAAGCAGGCTACCACCATCAATGATGTATACTCATGTCACAGGACGTTGCACTACTGCTCTCTGGAACAAGCTTGAGGAGATGGTGAATGATTTCCGATTTATCCCCCATGCTCATGCACACATGGTTGTCAAAGAGAGATGGTGGGAAAGAGCACATCTCATATCGGAAGAAATCTGGAAGTGGTATGTCACCATTGAAACCTGTAAGAAGATGACGCTGATAGAGACGCTGTGAATCCATCTCAATTTGGGCACCAGAAGATGTTTCCACATGAGTAGCTGATGCCAGGGTTTTAACTTGATTCTGCTGAGAAAACTTGTATTCTGCGACAGATTGTCCGACCATGGAATCAAGGAACTTCTTTCCAACACTTTGAGCCTCATCTGCATTCACAGAATCATTTGCCACCAAGCCAGTTGATAGACTTACAATCTGCTTTGATGGTTTGTTGAATACGCCACGCTCAAGGAACACTTGGAGAATCTTCTGTATATCACTCATGTCACGACGTATCCTGGCTGCTGCTAATTCACGATGTCCATCAGGTGTATCCATAGATATACCAGCTATCGCGAAAATGGACGCGATTATATTGGCACACACAGGTCTTGAGAGCAGGAAGAGAAGTCGAGTGCTGTCACTGAATCCACGCCCTTGGGTTAAGCCAGCTTTGGCAAAGAAGCTTGACCCATTACTCTCTGGCGCCCTGCTCTTTCTGCACGCATTCAGTGGGTGTGACACTACGTCTAGACCTTATGGAATTGGCAAAGTGTCAGTACTCAAGAAATATGCAGACTAGAGCGGTGTAGTTCAATATTCATGTCTTCATCTTCATCTAAAGCAGAAATAGAAAGAGCTGGAGAAGATGCCTTGTTGATCTTCTATGGCTGCACAACATCTCTGAGCCTTGACTCGGCAAGAATGGACAAGTTTCAGCAGAAAGTGGGTACTGCCACGCAGTATGTGTCGCCAGAGAAGCTTCCGCCAACATCTGATGCAGCCATTTTCCATAGTCATCGCGCATACCATCAGGTTCAGGCATGGTGTGGTAATGATCTTCCTGCAGAAGAATGGCGCTGGACGACTTCTCCTTCTGGCTTATATCCCGTCCAAATGTCTCAGCCGTCGGCACCTGATCGACTACTTAAGATAATGCGATGCAATTGTGGTGGAAATTGCAACACAAGAACATGTACATGCCGAAAAAATGGGCTCCATTGCACTCCAGCTTGTGGTCAATGCAAGGGCATTACCTGTTTGAGCGGTCCCACCTGTGGATATTGAAGAAAATGAGGTGGAAAACGATGATGATGAACGAGACTATAAATAAATTAATGTGTTTGAAAGTCACTTTGGAATATACACATAACATATTTATATACATATATACAAACACAATATACACAATACAATAATACATATAAGTAAAAGATTATAGCCGGTTGTTCAGACAATTAATTTTGCTCATTTTAGGGTAATTTTAGGCCAAAATTTTGATTTTGGAGGATTTCAATATGAAAAACATCCTCCAATCTCCTCCAAAATAACTTTAAATGAAGAAAACCTCAAAATTAGTAGATTAGACACTTTAATTTGTGTTTCTATGTTGATTTTCAGCAAAGTTATGCCTATTTCAATATTTTTACCTTCCGCGGCGGCGGGCATCTAGGATTTTTAGTGAAAACGAATATTTGCCATTGGTGGATTCGAGTGGACTTTTTTGTGTGGTTAGAGATATCTCCAAGGATCCCATTTCAGGTGAAATTGCTTTGTTAACATTTTTGTCCAACCTCGGCACTTTTTTGGTGCTTATTTCCTGGCCTAGGAGGGCCTCACCTGCGCCCGCGTGCCTTCACGGCACGGGGCAGGGAAGGCCTTAACATCCCCCGCGTGCCACCACGGCAAAGGAGCAGGAAGGGCCTCACCCGCCCCCGTATGCCTACTCGACAAGGGGCCGGGAGGCACTCACCAGCCCCCGCATGCATTCACGGCATGTGGCACGGAGGCCCTCACCAGTCCCCGCGTGCTTTCAAGGCACGGGGAAGAGAGGCCCTCACCCGCCCTCGCGTGCCTTCACGGCAAGGGGCAGGGAGGCACTCTCCAGCCCCCCCGTGCCTTCACAGCACGGGAGAGGGAGGGCCTCCCAAGCCCCCACGTGCTACCACGGCACGGGGCAGGCAGGACCTCACCAGCCCCCTGCGTGCCCTCGTGGCTCGGGGCAAGGAAGCCCTCACCCGCCCCCGCGTGCCACCACGGCAAGGGGCATTTAGGCCCTCACCAGCCCCGTGTGCCCTCACGGCACGGGACAGGAAGGGCCTCACCCGCCCTCTCATGCCTTCACGGCAAGGGGCAAAAAGGGCCTCACCCGCCCCCGCGTGCCAAAACGGCAATGGGCAGGGAAGCCCTCACCAGCACCCGCGTGCCTTCACGGCAAGGGGTAGGAAGGGCCTCAACCGCCCCCGCGTGCCAAAACGGCAACGAGCAGGGGGGCCCTCACCACCTCCCGCGTGCCTTCACGGCAAGAGGCTTGGAGGCCCTCACCAGCCCCCGCGTGCCTTCACGGCACGGGGCATGGAGGGCCTCGCCAGCCCCCGCCTGCCTACACGGCACGGGAGATGGAGGCCCTCTCCAGTCCCAACGTGCCTTCACGGCACGGGATAGTGAGGGCCTCACAAGCACCGCATGCCTTCACGGCTCGGGTGAAGGACTGCCTCACCAGCCCTCGTGTGTCTGTATGGTATCGGGCAGGGAGGCCGTCACTAGCCTCCGCGTGCCTTCACGGAACGGAGCAGGGATGGCCTCACATGCACCCGCGTTTCTTCACGGCACGGGGAAGGGAGGCACTCACCCGTACTCGCGTGCCTTCACGGCGAGGGGCAGGGAGGCACTCAACAGCCCCCACGTGCCTTCACAGAGAGGGACGGCCTCACCAGCCCTCGCGTGCTACCACGACAATGGGCAGGGAGGTCTTCACCAGCCCCCGCGTGTCTTCATGACACGGGGCAGGGAGGTCCTCACCAGTCTCGCGTGCCTTCACAGCACGAGTGAGGGAGCGCCTTAACAGCCCCCGCGTGCTACCACGGGAAGGGGCAAGGAGAACCTCACCAGCCACCGCATGCCACCACAGTATGGGGCAGGGAGGGCCTCACCAGCCCCCGCGTGCATTCACGGGACGGGGCAGGGATGGCCTCACCAGCCCCAGCGTGTTTTGACGACATGAAACAGGGAGGACCTCACTAGCTTCCGAGTGCCACCGCAGCAAGGGGCAGGGAGGGCCTCACCAGCGCCCGCGTGCCTTCACGGCACGGGGCAGGGAGGGCCTCACCATCCCCCGCGTGCCAACAGGGCAAAGGGGCAGGAAGGGCCTCACCCGCCCCCGTGTGCCTATACAGCATGGGGCAGGGAGGCACTCACCAGCCCCCGCGTGCATTCACGGCATTGGGCAGGGAGGCCCTCACTAGTCCCCGCGTGCTTTCACGGAACGGGGAAGGGGGGCCATCACCCGCCTTCGCATGTCTACACGGCAAGGGGCAGGGAGGCACTCACCAGCCCCCGCGTGCCTTCACAGCATGGGAGAGGGACGGCCGCACCGGCCCCGGTGCTACCACGCCACGGGGCAGGGAGGATCTCACCAGCCCCCGCGTGCCTTCACGACTCGAGGCAAGGAGGCCCTCACCCGCCCCCGCGTGCCACCACGGCAAGGGGCATTTAGGCCTTCACCAGCCCCCGCGTGCCTGCACGGCATGGGGCAGGGAGGGCCTAACCCGTCCCCGCGTGCCTTCACGACAAGGGGCAAGATGGGCCCATCCCGCCCCCGCGTGCCAGAACGGCAATGGGCAGAGAGGCCCTTACCAGCCTCCGCGTGCCTTCACGGCAAGGGGCAGGAAGGGCCACACTCGCCTCCGCGTGCCAAAACGGCAATGAGCAGGAGGGCCCTCACCAGCTCACGCGTTCCTTCACGGCAAGGGGCAGGGAGGCCCTCACCAGCCCCCGCGTGCCTTCATGGCACGGGGCAGGGACGGCCTCACCAGACCCCGCGTGCCTTCACGGCAAGGGGCAGGGAGGGCCTTAACATCCCCCGCGTGCCACCACGGCAAAGGAGCTGGAAGGGCCAGGGCCAGAAGCCACAAAACACTTAAAGACCTTTTTTTGGTCGTTAGTCCAACGACGGAACCCACAGCGCGGAAAATTCGTCGATTTCGTCGTTAACGTGCACACTGGCCAACGACTGCTCAAGACCAGTATTAGCAGAGGTCGGAAATCTCCAGGCATGCTCATTATTGCTTGGTATGCTATGAAATATCTTTTTTATAGGTGAATGTAGACATATGATTGCATTTGGATGGATATTATTCATATATATGAGTAAAGAGATGAAACACAAGCAAGGGACTCATCTACGTCTGGCAGCGCGGCCTTCGGCAGCAGCATGATGAAGCCCGTGAGGTGGATATCAACACCAACTTCACCAAGGGAGGTAGATGTCTTTGGTAATATTTAGTAGGGGAGCGAGAACCCCTTGAGGAATCCTATGATCCCTGGTGATATCCTATGGTGCTATCACAGACGTGGGAGCTGACTGTCTTCTTCAGGAAGGCACAGGTGAGGCGGATAACTGCGGGTTTTTACTCAAAACTGTTGAGTGTGGCGGCTGGAGCCCCCAGCTTCTCCGCCACTGTAGGTTTGGGCAGGCTTAAACGTCTTATTACTCGTTATTATACAACTTGGGGTTTATGGTGAGATTTTTCATATACTTGTCATTATCAAAACCCAATGTTCCCCGGGTGTTTTCCCCTTAAAAAAGGGGGGTTGAAAGATGTTATGTTTGGGGTGACTAAATGAGGGGGCAAGTGACGGGGGGGCCTTGCCGGGGGCCCCTCCCCAAAACACAAATATTCAGATTTAAACCCCACCACACCTTCTACCCCCAAAAACACTAGAAACACAGGCTCCTTACTTATACATCTTACAAATATAAAGAAATTAAAACCCCCTTTAAAAACGAAAGCTTTTCCCAAATAAAGAAAATTAGTTTGAGTAAAACGGGGCAAGAAGGGGGGGAGGGCAGTCTGGCATGCCTTCTTCCCCGGGAAAATATTTTTTCCGCGGGACTTGTGTTTGGGTCGAATGTTTTAAAAACTTTTTTTTTCATTGGCGGGTAAACTGATGACCCCCGCTTGATGACGTCATTATTTTTCTCGCCTTAGCCGTCAGCGGCCTTCCGACCCGTTACAAACCAAAAAGGGGGCCTTCGTAGTTTTTTCGTCGTTTTGAAAGAATTCAGAGAGATGGTCGTTGCGGGCGCAACTCCTTTGTTCGGGTTTTCCTGCCCCAGCCCCACAAAAGGGGTGCCTACTCGGAAGGGGGCGGGAAGGCCCTCACCCGCCCCCCGCGTGCCTCACGGCCGGGGCTGGGAGGGCCCTCACCGCCCCAAAAGTTTTTTTCCAGGGACCTAGACGGGTGGCCCTCCCCTACCCCCCATACCCCCCAAACCCAAGGGGCCCAGGGAGGGCCTCACCAGCGCCCCCCGTCCCTTCCCCGGTACGGGGCAGGGGGGGGCCTTTAAACATCCCCCGCGTCCCACCAGGGCAAAGGGCAAAAAGGGGCCCTCATCCGCTCCCCTTTGGGTGCCAAACTGGGAAAGGGGCGGGGAGGCCCCCCAAACCCCCAAGCCCCCGCGTGCATTACGGCTTTTGGCACGGGGGCCCTCCCCCTCCCCCGCGTGTTTTTCACGGCACGGGGAAAAATTTGGCCTCCCCGCCCCTGGGGGGGGGGGCCCCCTTTTCCGGCAAGGGCAGGGGGCACCCCACCGGGGCCCCCCGTGCATTAAACAGCAGGGGAGGGGGGGGCCCCTCCCAAAGCCCACGCGTGCTACCGGGGGCAGGGGGGGGCAAGCAAAACCCCACCACCCCCCCGCTTTGCCCCCCGTGGCACGGGGCAAGGGGGCCCCCTCACCCCCCCCGGGCGGGGCCCCCAAGAAAAGGGTAATTTGGGCCCTCACGCACCCCCCGGGCCCCAGGGCCCCGGGGACAGGGAGGGCCTCTCCCGCCCTCTCATCCCTTTCCCGGGAAAGGGGGCAAAGGGCCCCTCACCCCCCCCCCGCGTCCCCCAAAATTTGAAATTTGGCCCCCGGGAAAGGGCCCCCCACCAGCCCCGCGTCCTTCCGGCAAGGGCAGGGGGGGCCCCTAAAATCGCCCCCGCTGCCAAAAGGGCCCACAAACACGGGGCCCCCCTCAAAAAGCTCCCCCGCGGGGCCTTTCCCAAAAAAGGGCAAAGGAAAGGGGGGCCCCTCACCAGCCCCCGCATGCCTTCCGGCACGGGGAAAGGGGGCCCTCACCGCCCCCGCGTGTTTTCCCAGACAGGGGGGCAGGGAGGGCCTCCCCACCCCTTTTCGTGCCCTGTACGGTCCCGGGCGGGGAAAGGCTGTCACTAACCCTTTCCGCTTGCCTTCACGGCACGTGAAGGGGGGCCTCACCAGCCCCGCTTGCCCCTTCATGGAACGGGGCAGGGAGGCCCCCCACCACCTTTTCGGGGGAAACTTAAACGGATCGGACAGGGATGCCCTCACCAGCACCCCTTTTTCTTAAAGGCCCGATGAAGGGGGGCCCCCTCCCCCCGCCCTCGCTTTCCCTTAAACGGCAAGGGGCGGGGAAGGGCACTCAACCAGCCCCCGGGGTGCCTTCACGGGAACGGGAGAGGGGGGGCCCACCCCCCTTTTACTTTTGCAAACCAGGGGACGGGGCAGGGGAGGACCTCAATGGCCCCCCGCCTTCTTCACGCACGGGGCAGGAGGTCCCACCACCCCGCATGCTTTCCGGCACAAAGTGGGGAAGGGGCCCTCACCACCCCCGCGTGCTACCACGGCAAGGAGAGGGGACCTCACCACCCACCGCATGCCAAACCCCAGTCGGGGCGGGGGAGGGCCTCACCACCCCCCGCGTTCATTCACGGGAGGGGGCAAAAATGGCCTCCCCACCCCCGCTTTTTCTTAAAGGGCAAGGGGAAGGGACCCTCACCCCCCTCGCGGCCTTCAGGGCAAGGGGCAGGAGGCACTCAACACCCCCGGGGTAGTTTCCCACGAAGAGGGAAAGAGGGGGCCCCCTCACCAGCCCTCGCGTGCAACAACGGCAAAGGGGCAGGAAGGACCTCCCCAAACCTCCGCGTCCCTTAAACGGCTAGGGCCAGGGAGTCCTAAACCAGCCCCCCGCGGGGTTTTCACAGAACGGGAGAGGGGGGGCCCCTTCACCCCCCCTCGCGTGAAAACCCAGGGCCGGGGGCCCAGGGAGGGCCTCACCAGCCCCCCGCTTTCCTTCACGCCCCGGGGCCCAATAAAACCCCTAAACCCCACCCCCACGTGCCCCAGGGGGCAGGGGGGCAGGGAAGGCCTCACCGGCCCGCGCGTGTCTTCCCCGACACGGTGCAGGGAGGTCCCACCAGCCCCGCGTGCTTTCACGGAAACGAGTGGGGGAGCGCCCCCACCATTCCCTGCATGCTCCCAAACGGAAGGGGCAGGGAGGACCTCACCAAAACCCATGCCCCACAGTAGGGGGCCAGGGGGGGCCCCTAAACCACCCCCCCCGCGTGCATTCACGGAAAAGGGGGCCCGGGATGGCCTCACCACCCCCCGCTTTTTTTTCAAGGCCAGGGAAGGAAGGCCCTCCCCCCGGGGCCCCCCGGGGCCCGGTGCCTTCACGGCAAGGGGGGGAAACCCAAAAAACAGCCCCCGGGTGGCTTCCAAAGGGGAAAAGAGGGAAAAGGCCCCCTCACTAGCACTCGCGGGGCGCCACGGCTAGGGGCGGGAGGACCTCACCAGCCTCCGCGTGCCTGCAGGGGATAGGGGCGGGGGGCACTAAACGCCCCCCGTGGCTTCAAAAAAAGGGGGAAAAGGGGGGGGGAAATAAACCAGCCCTCTTTTTTGCAACCACGGCTTGGGGGCGGGGAGGACCTAAACCAGCCCTCCGTGCAACCACGCTATGGGCAGGGAGGCCCTCCCGGGGCCCCGCGTCCCCTTCACGGCACGTGAGAGGGGGGGCCTCCCCAAACCCCCGGGGTGTCTTCACGACACGGGGCAGGGGGGCCCTCCCCGCCCTCGCGTCCCCTTCACAGAATCGGACTAATGGCCTTACCAGCCCTGCGTTTCTTAAAAGGCACGGGCGGGGAGGCCCCCAACCCAAGCCCAGCGTCCCCTTTCACAGAACGGGATGGGGAGGGCCTCCCCAAAACCCCCCCCCGCGCGGCCCTTCACGACACGGGGCGGGGAAAAGGTTTTCCCTCACCAGCCCCGCGTGCTTTCACGGCACGAGCGGGGGGGGGCCCGCCTCACCACCCCCCGCGTGCTAACACGGCAAGGGGCAGGAAGGACTTCCCCAAACCACCGGGGGGGGGGGGCCCACCACAGAAACGGGGTAGGGAGGGGCCTAAACCAGCCCCCACGGCAGTCCCCGGGAAACGTGCGGGGAAAGGGCCCTCACCAGAAACCCCGCTTTTTCTTAAAGGGCCCGGGGGAAAGGGGAAGGCCCCCCACCCGCCCTCGCGTCCCCCTTCAGGGGAAGGGGCGGGGAAGGCACTCAAAAAAGGCCCCCGGGGTGGCTTTCACAAACGGGAGAGGGTTTGGGCCCTCACAAGCCATCGCGGCAACCAGGGCTGGGGCGGGGAGGACCTCACCACCCCTCCGCTTTGCCTTCAGGGCCCGGGGGGAAATAAAGCCCCACCCACCCCCGCGGGGCCACCAGGGCCCGGAAATTTGGCCTCACCTCCCCCCTCGTCCCTCATGGAAAGGGGGAAAGGGAGCCCCTCACTCGCCCCCGGGGGGGCCCTTCACGGCATGGGGCAAAGGGTCCCCCACCCACCCCCCGGCGGGGGTTTTCACGACACGAAAACAGGCAGGCCCCCCACCTAGCCCCCATGTCCCCACCACACCCAAGGGGGGCGGGGGGCCTAAACCAACCCCCGCGTCCCTTTCCCAGGGCAGGGGGAAAGGGAGGGCCTTACCATCCCCCGGGGTGCCTCACAGCGTGGCAGGGAGGCACTCCGGGCCCCCATGGTGGGAAGGCCCTCCCCAGCCCCCCAAGGTTTTCATGGCAGGGGGAAAAGGGGGCCTCCCCCCGCCCCCTTGTACCACCATGGAAAGGGGGCAGGGGGGGCCTTACTTGCCCCCCCTCGTGCCTTCACGGCACGAGGCGGGGGCCCCCTCACCCCCAAACCGCGGGGCCTTCCGAAAAGGGGACGGGGAACCCTCCCCGCCCCGGGTTTTCCCTTCATGGAAAGGGAGAAGGAGGCCCTCACACGCCCCCCACGTCCCCTTCCCCGGCACGGGAGGGGTGAGGGATTGCGGGTTTTAACGATTGGGGGAGGCCTCACCAGCTTCGGCGTGCCCCCCACCCCAAGACCCCGGGGAAAGGGCCCCTCACCAGCCCCCCGCGTCCCTTTCCCCACGGCACGGGGCAGGGGGGGCCCCTCACAACCCCCGGGGGCCGTGCCACCACGGAAAAGGGGCAGGAAGAGCCCCCCCCGCTCCCGTGTGCCTCCCGGGCCAAAGGGAAAAGGAAAACACTCACCAGCCCTCGCGTGCATTAAAGGGGGCATGGGGCGGGAGGCCCCTCACCAGTCCCCGGGGTGTTTTCACGGCAAGGGAAGGGAGGCCCCCTCACCCGCCCCCTTGTGTTTTAAAAGGGGCACGGGAAGGGAGCCCCCTAAACCAGCTCCACGTCCCACCCAGGGAAAGGGGGCCCAAGGGCGACCTTCACCAAACCCGTGGGCCCCCATGGAAAAAGGGGGAATGGGGGCCCCCTCACCACCCCCTTGAGGGGCCTTCACGGCAGGGGGCAGGGGGGCCCTTTTCACCACCCCCGGGCCCAGCCTTCATGGAAATTGGGGCAGGGGGCCTCGCCAGCCCCGGGGTGGCTTCAGGGGCAGGGGACAGGGAGGCCCTCACTGGGACCCCACGGGGCCTTCACGGCAGGGGAAAGGGAACCCTCCCCACGCCCGCGTGCCACCAGGGCCCGGGGCCCGGAGGGCCCCTTCCCCAGCCCCCTTTGCCCCCACGGCAAAGGGAGGGAAAGGCCTCCCAGACCTGGCGTGGGGTTCGCAGCAGGGGGCAGGGAGGTTTCCCAAACCCCCCTGGCGCCTTAAACGGCAGGGGGCCCAGGGGGGGCCTCCGGGCCCCCCCGTGTGATTTTAAAGGCAGGGGACGGGGGAGTGCCTAACCCCCCCCCCATTTGGGTTTTAAAGGGACTTTGGGGCTTGGTTTTCCTCTCCACCCCATATCCTTCACGGCGGGGGGCATAGGGGACCCTTTTTAACAGCTCCCCCTCCCTTTCCATGTCAGGGGAAAGGAGGGCCCCATCCCCCCCTCGCGTTTTTCCCCGGCACGGGGCAGGGGGGCCCCCTCACCCCCCCCCGCGTGCCACCAAGGCAAGGGGCAGGGGGGCCCCTTTCCCAGCCCCCCCCTGCCTACAGGGCCCCAAGGGGCGGGGAAAAGGCCTACCCCCCCCCCCCCCCCCCCCCCCCCCCGGCGTCCCCTTTCCCGGGCATAAAGGCAGGGAGTGCCTCCGGGGCCCCCCGGCGAGATTCACGGCACAGAGGGGAGGCCCTCACCCCCTCGCGTGCCCTGGCTGGAATCAAAAGGGCCTAACCAGCCCCCCCGTCCCCCCAGGGCAAAGGGCAGGGGGCCCCATCCCACCCGGGCGTGTTTTTCACTTTAAGGGGGCAAGGGGGCCTTTAACTCACCTAAACCAATGGGATGGATAAAAAAAGTTTGGGAACCCAAAAGGTGCCCTTTACCCTTTCTGCTCAAAAACCATCACACCCTTCATTCCCTTTGAAACCCCCCAAAATTTGTCGGTTTGGGAGTTAAAAAGTCAGTTGGAGTTCGAAGAAGGGAAACCCTAAACCACCTAATATGGGGGGAATTTAAAACTTATAAAAAATCCTCCCTGGCCGCCTCCAGGCTCCCGGGGGGGGGGCCTCCCCGCTGGCGACCAACACCTAGCCCGCGGGGCCCCTCCCCCAGCCCCCCCTTTTCCCTTTTAAAGGGCCCAGGGATGAGGGGGGGCCCCCCACCAGACCCCGCGTGCCCCCCGTCAAGGGGCGGGGGAAGGCATTACCAGCCCCCCGCTTCCCCTTACAGAGGGGCGGGGGGGCCCAAACCCCTTTCCCCCTGTGGGGTCGCGAAGGCAGGGTCGAGGGGGCCCCACCCCACCCCCCCTCGTCCCCTTCACGGCCGGGGGCAGGGGGGCCCTCCCAGCCCCTGCGTGCCTTCTGGGCCACGGGTCAAGGGGGGCCATCCCCCCCCCCCCCCATGCCCCAAAAGGGCAAGGGGTTTGGGGCCCCACCAGCCCCTGCGGCCCCTCACGGCAGGGGAGAGGGAGGGTCTCCCAGAAACCCGCGTGCCTTAAATGCCGTGGAAAGGGAGGCCCTCACCTTTTCCCCCCGCGTGCCTTCCCCAAAAGAGCCAGAAAAGGTTCTCACGGGGCCCCAGCGTTTTAAAACGGAAAAGGGCAGTGAACGTTTCCACGTTTCCCACGGGGTTCCCTTCTGGAAAGGAGCATTAAAGGGCCCTTTAAAACCCCGGCCTCCCTGTCCCTTTCCCACGGCAGGGGGCAGGGGGGCCCCTCACCAGCCCCCGCTGTTTTCCCACGGCACGGCGGGGAAACCCTTCCCAGTCCTCGCGTCCCTTCAGGGCAAGGGGAAAGGGAATCCCTCCCCAAACCCCGCGGGGGCCACAACTGCAGGGGGCAGGGGGAATCAATCCCCCCCGGGGCCCCCGTGTCCCTTAAAGGGGGCAGAGGCAGGGGGGGCCCAAAACCGCCCCCCCCTCCCAACACCAATGGGAAAGCGGGCCCTCACCACCCCTCCCGAAACATACGGCAAAGGGAGGGAGTCCTCACCCCGCACCCTTTTGCCTTCCGTCAAAAGGGGGCGGGGAAAGGCCTAACCCCCCCAAAAAGTGCCTTCACGCCAAAAGGGGGCAGGGGGGCCTCAAACCCCCTCCCGTGCCTTCACGAAAGGGGGCAGGGGGGTCTCACCCAGCCCCCGGGTGTTTTCCCCGGCACGGGAGATGGAGGGAAATCACCACCCACGCGTCCCCAATAAGGCAGGGGACAGGGTTTTTAAACCACCCCCCCTCGTGCCTTCTCGGCACGGGAGGGGGAGGCCCCACCATTCTGCGTCCCTTCCGGCCGGTGGTGATGGCCTCACCACCCCCTACGTGTTTTAAAGGCACGAGGCAGTAGGCCCTAAATACCCCCGCGTCCCCCCTTTTAGGGCAAGGGAGGGGGGGGCCTCACCACCCCCGGGGCGTCCCTTTCCATGGAAAGGGGGGCAGGGGGGGGCCACCCCCACCCCCCGCGTCCCTTCACGGATGGGGGCAGGGAGGGCATAAACCAGCCCCCGCATATCTTCACGACACAGGGCAGGGGGCCCGGGGCCCTCACCTGCCTCGCCGGGGCTTCAGGGAAGGGTTGCAGGGAACCCATAACCAGCCCCCTTTTTCCCTTTCACGCCCCAACGGGAGAGGGAGGGCCCACCAGTCCCCGGGGTCCCCCCCACGGCAGGGGGCGGGGGGGCCCCCACCACCCCCCCCGTCCCCTTTTTGGCACGGGGCAGGGAGGCCCTCACCTCCCCAGCTTTTCCAAAACCAAAAGGGAAAGGGGGCATTTGGGCCCTCACCACCCTCCCCCGGTGCCTTAAAGGGCACGGGGCGGGAAGGGCCTCCCCCCCCCCCGGGCGTGCCTTCAGGGCATGAGGCAGAGAGGGCCTCATTTAACCCCTGCGAGACTTCACGGCACGAGAGAGGGGGGGGCCCCTAAACCATCCCTCCTTTTGGCCCCATTGCACGAATCGGAAAGGGGCCCTTTCACCCCCCCCGGGGCGTCCCAAACTACGGAAAAGGGGCATGGGGCCCTATCCCGTCCCGGGGGTTTTTTTCACGTTCGGGCCGGGAAAAGCCTAAATCACCTAAACCAAATTATAAGGTTAAAAAGTTTGGGAACCCAAAAAGGTGTTTTTACTCCTTTCTCTCTAACCATCAAAAGCCTTCTTTTACCCTGCACCAAACAAAATGTATGAAAGGGTTTTGGAGTTAAAAAGGGTGCGGTTGGATTTTAAGAAGAATGGAACCTAAACCATACCAAATATGGGTAAAGAATATTAAAATCTTATCAAAATCCTCCATGGCCGTCCTCGAGGCTACCGCCTCCACGCTGGCGACCGACACCTAGCCCGCATGGCCTCACCTGCCCCACGTTCCTTTGCGGCACGAATGAGGGAGGGCCTCACCAGCCCCCGCGTGCCACCACGTCAAGCGGCAAGGAAGGCATTACCCGCCCCCGCGTGCGTTGACGGCACGGGACAGGGAGGGCCTCACCCTTACCTGTGTACGGCAATGGCAGGGTCAGGGAGGCCCACACCAGCCCCCTCGTGCCTTCACGGCACGGGGCAGGTAGGCCCTCACTAGCCCCCGCGTGCCTTTACGGCACGGGAGAGGGAGGGCCTCACCAGCCCCCGCGTGCCTCCATGGCAAGGGGCAGGGAGGGCCACACCAGCCCCCGCGTGCCTTCACGGATCGGTGCAGGGAGGGCCTCACCAGCCCCTGCGTGCCTTCACGGCACGGGTCAAGGAGGCCCCCACCCGCTCCCGCGTGCCACCACGGCAAGGGGCATTGAGACCCTCATCAGACCCCGCGTGCCTTCCCGGCACGGGAGAGGGAGGGTCTCACCAGCCCCCGCGTGCCTTCAATGCACGGGGCAGGGAGGCCCCTACCAGCACCCGCGTGCCTTCACAACAAGAGGCAGGGAGGGTCTCACCTGCCCCCGCGTGCGTTCATTGCAAGGAGCAGGGAGGGCCTCACCCCCCACATGTGCCTTCACGGCAGGGGGCAGGTGGGCCCTCACCAGCCCCCGCGTGCCTTCACGACACATGGCAGGGAAGCCCTTACCAGCCCCCGCGTGTCTTCACGGCAAGGGGCAGGGAATCCTTTACATGCCCTGCGTGCCACAACTGCACGGAGCAGGGAGGGCCTCAATCGTCCTGCGTGCTTTCACGGCAAGGGTCAGGGAGGGCCACACCTGCCCCAGCGTGCCAACACGGCAATGGGTAGGGAGGACCTCACCAGCCCTTGCGTAAATTCACGGCAAAGGGTATGGAGGTCCTCACCCGCAACCGTTTGCCTTCACGTCACAAGGGGCAGGGAAGGCACCAGCCGCCCCCGTTTACCTTCACATCACAAGGGGCAGAGAGGGCCTCACCCGCCTCAGCGTGCCTTCACGACACGGGGCAGGGAGGGCCTCACCAGCCCCTGCGTGCCTTCACGGCATGGGAGAAGAAGGGCATCACCAGCCCACGCGTGCCAATAAGGCACGGGGCAGGGAGGCCCTCACCAGCCCCCTAGTGCCTTCATGGCAGGGGGCAGGTAAGGTTCACCCGCCCCCGCGTGCCTTCACAGCACGGGGCAGGGAGGGCCTCACTAGCCCCTGCGAGCCTTCACGGCACGAGAGAGGCAGGCACTCACCAGCCCTCGCGTGCACTACGGCACGAAGCAGTGAGTGCCTCACCAGCCCCTGCGTGCCACCACGGCAAAGGGCAGGGAGGCCCTCTCCCGCCCCCGCGTGCATTCACGGCAAGGGTCAAGGAAGGTCTCAACTCGCCTCAACCAATAGGATGGAGCTAAGAAGATTGTAACCCAGAAGGTGTCTTTACTCCTTCTGTTCTAACCATCACCGCCTTCGTTACCTGCACCCTCAAAATAGTATGTACAGGTTGGAGTTAAGAAGTGCAGGTTGGAGTTAAGAAAAATGGAACCTAAAATATACCATAAGGGGTAAATAATATTAAAATCTTATCAAAATCATCCCTGGCTGTCCGCCAGGCTCCCGCCTCCACGCTGGCGACCAACACCTAGCCCGCAGTGCCTCACCAGCATCCTCCACAGCACGGATGAAGGAGAGCCTCACCAGTCCCCGTGTGTCTTCACGGCACGGGGCAGGGAGGCCCTCACCAGCCCTCGCGTGCCACCACGTCAAGCGGCAGGGAGGGCATTACCAGCCCCCGCGTGCCTTCAAAGCACGGGGCAGGGAGGGCCTTACCCTTCCCTGTGTGCCGCGATGGCAGGGTCAGGGAGGGCCACACCAGCCCCCTCGTGCCTTCATGGCACGGGGCAGGGAGGCCCTCACCAGCCCCTGCGTGCCTTCCAGGCACGGGTCAAGGAGGCATTCACCCACCCCCGCATGCCACCACGGCAAGGGGTATTGAGGCCCTCACCAGGCCCCACGTGCCCTCACGGCACGGGAGAGGGAGGGTCTGACCAGCACCCGCGTGCCTTCAATGCACGTGGCAGAGAGGCCCTCACCAACCCCCGCGTGCCTTCACGGCAAGAGGCAGAGAGGGTCTCACCTGCCCCCGCGTGCCTTCATTGCAAGAGGCAGGGAGGGCCTCACATGCCCCAGCGTGCTACCACTGCAAAGGGCAGGGAGGACCTCACGAGCCCACGCGTGCCTCCATGGCAAGGAGCAGTGAGGGCCTCACCCGCCCCCCTGTGCCTTCACGGTAGTGGGCAGGGAGGCCCTCACCAGCCCCCGCGTGCCTTCACGGCACGGAGCAGGGAAGGTCTTACCAGTCTCCGCGTGCCTTCACGGCAAGGGGTAGGGAATCCCTCACCAGCCCCGCGTGCCACAACTGCACTGGGGAAGGGAGGGCCTCAATCACCCCCGTGTGCCTTCACGGCAAGAGGCAGGGAGGGCCACACCTGCCCCCGCCTGCCAACACGGCAATGGGCAGCGAGGACTTCACCAGCCCCTGCGTAACTTCACGTCAAGGGGTAGGGAGGTCCTCACCCGCACCCGTTTGCCTTCACGTCACAAGGGGCAGCGAAGGCCTCACCCGCCCCCTGTGCCTTCACGTCACAAGGGGCAGGGGGGGCTCACCCGCCTCCGCGCGCCTTCACGACACGGGGCAGGGAGGGCCTCACCAGCCCCCGCGTGCTTTCACGGCACGGGAGATGGAGGGCATCACCAGGCCACGCGTGCCAATAAGGCACGGGACAGGGATTTCACCAGCCACCGCGTGCCTTCACGTCACGGGAGAGGGAGGCCCTCTCCAGTTCCGCGTGCCTTCACGGCACGGGTGAGTGATGGCCTCACCAGCCCTCGCTTGTCTTCACGGCACGGGGCAGGTAGGTCCTCACTAGCCCCGCGTGCCTTCACGGCACGGGAGAGGGAGGGATTCATCAGCCCCCTCGTGCCTTCATGGCAAGGGGCAGGGAGGGTCACACCAGCCCCCGCGTGCCTTCACGGATCGGTGCAGGGAGGGCCTCACCAGCCCCCGCATGACTTCACGACACGGGGCAGGGAGGCCCTCACCTGCCCTCGCGTGCCTTCACGGAAGGTGCAGGGAAGCCCACACCAGCCCCCGCGTGCCTTCACGTCACGGGAGAGGGAGGGCCTCACCAGTCCCCGCGTGCTACCACGGCACGGGGCAGGGAGGACCTCACCATCCCCCGCGTGCCTTCTTGGCACGGGGCAGGGAGGCCCTCACCTGCCCCCGCGTGCCACCACGGCAAGGGGCATTGAGGCCCTCACCAGCCCCCGCGTGCCTTCACGGCCCGGGGCAGGGAGGGCCTCACCCGCCCCAGCGTGCCTTCACGGCAAGGGGAAGGAAAGGCCTCACCCGCCCCTGCGTGCCAAAACGGCAATGGGCAGGGAGGGCCTCACCAGCCCCCGCGTGCCTTCACGGCAAGGGGCTGGAAGGGCATTACCCGCCCCCGTGTACCTACCCGGCATGGGGCAGGGAGGCCCTCACTGTGGGATAGCTTAGTTAGCAGGTGCAGCCTGACAACCTTGCGCCGGCAGCACGCCACCTGGCAACCCCTAGTGGTAGCCACTGAGCAGACAAACACACCCGCCTTGAGGCTTGTAAAGGCGTGCCCTATTGTCCTCTTTGTAATTTGTATTGCTACCACTAAAATAGAACCTACTTAAAGTAACTTGTGTTGCTGTGATCCCACTGGACTTAGACTGATCACATACACAACGAACATGGCGCTGTGAGTCACTAGTGAAATTGTGGAGGACAGATTTTAGGAAACCAAACGCCGACAGCCATTGTGTGTGCCTTAGCTTCGCGCCAAACCCCGCCCGCAGCTCTATAATTTCTGCTTCCTTGTGGATTTAAGGTGCTAGGAGCTACAGTGCTACTTGTGTGTGTACAGTGTCGTGTGTGTGCAGTGTCGTGTGATACGCTTTCCTGCAGTACAGAGTGGTTACGTTTTTGGTTGGTCATTCCCCCCTGTCGGCCTCCCGGTCTTACGGAGCGGCGAGCGTCTGACCCTCTTATCTCTGTAGCCACCGGCGCACTGTCTTGTGGGTGGCAAACGCACAGCGACGCGACTCTCCGCACCCCTACCTAGTCTTTGACTCCCCAGATGACCGCAGCCACTCGCCACTGCCACCCGTATATAACCACACTGACACACAATCAACAGTTCAGGACATTCGTGACTCGTGTCACTGTATTTTTCATGTACATCCGATTCGAGCTGTTGAAGCGCTGGATTAGTACTTACAAAATACTGTGTACACCCATTCACTATCACCGGAACGAGGAAGAAAACGAAGCAGACCCAAATGTCACCGCCACGTACCCCTGTGCCAGACCCGAGTGACGCGGTTTCACTTTCACTTTAACCTGCTGGGGCGGCTGTCTCTTCAACCCCGCTTGCCTCACGCCAGGAACGTTCCCCCAACGCCTCCACCATGGACCTTTCTGATCTCATGCAGTGGATGGAAGAGCAACGACGTGAAGATGAGACGAAGCGTAGGAAGCGGCAAGAGGAAGACAAACGCCGACGTGAGGAGGAGTCGACTCGTTTTCAGATGCTCATCACGACCCTTTTACCGCATGCTGCCTCATCCATGTCGTCTTCCCCACCGGTGACGCTTCCCCCACAAGGAGATGCGGCCCCAACACAGAACAGCCGCGCTCCTACACCCGCTCCACCCAAGGCTTCTGTTCAACTACCCCCAGTACTCCACCCTGAAGTCTCTTACCAGACCTTTAGAGAATGGAGGCGGAGATGGACAGATAACGCCACGATGGTGGATCTCCCAAGCTTGTCACAGAAAAAACAGCTCATACAGCTCTGTATGTGCTTGTCCCTCGAGATGCAGCGAGTACTGGAACACACTACAAGTGCCCCCAGACTCCACGTCTCCTGTAGAAGACGTACTTAATGTCCTGCAGGAGCACGTCAGAGTCCAGAGGAACGAGGCACTTCGTAGTCGCGAACTGTTCTGCCCAAAACAGATGGAAGGCAAATCGTTCGCTGCCTTCTATCTTCGCCTTAAGCGGGCATCTGAAGAAGTTGACATCTGTGAGGGCAATCACAAGGAGTGAGAGAAAACCCAGCTCAAGCAGGTGATCTTGATTGGCGTTCGAGACGAGAAACTTGTCCAACGCCTCTTCTCCCCTGACGCCTCATGCACTCTGCAGGATGTAGTGACTGAATGTCGGGCCTATGAGGCCGCCCGAAACACCACGTCAGCCCTGCGAGACGCCTCCCCTACTGCTGTGAGGTCCATATTGCAGTACAAGAAGGTGAAGACGGCAGCTCATAAGGCGAAGACTGGTTCCCGTGCCGTTACACCTCCGTCCAGCACACCTTGCAACAACTGCGGAAGGCAGCACGCTCCGCACTCATGCCCAGCTGCCAAGTCAGTGTGCAGCTGCTGTGGACGTACGGGACATTGGACACACACTGTACGGTACCCTGCTAAAAGCACCCAGTGCCGTTTGTGCGGCCGCATCTGTCACTATGACAAGTGTTGCTCACCGATGAAACCCAAGGGTCAGCAACAACGCCGCAAACAACGCCACGGCACCAGTGTTTTTCGTCTCTACTCCCCTGGCAGTCAGCCGCAAGACCCTCAACAGCGTCCGAGCCACGTCAGACGTGTGGGCTCGACTCCCTGGTCCAGTACCAAGCGTCTTCAGCCCATCAGCGTCACCGTCACCCACGGCAATAAGTCAACACGTCTGCTTATGCTCCCCGACACTGGCGCGGACGTTACCGTTATTGGCCTAGAACACCTACGCTACCTGGGTCTTTCCATGCATGACCTCGAACCGCCGCCCAAGGCCAAGCGGTTCACAGCTGACGGTTCGGAGATGGCTCCCGCCAAGGGTTCATTCCAGGCCACCATCACTTTCAGAAACAGGTCGTGCTCGGCGTGGATTGACGTGCACGGTAGCGTACCAACTCCTCTTGTCTCGTATGAACATCTGAAGGAGCTGTCAATCATCTCACAGGAGTTCCCTAAACCGATCCCTGAGGTGAGGCACGCCAACAGGCGTGCCACCACGGCAATGGGCAGGGAGGCCCTAACCAGCCCCCGCGCACCTTCATGGCAAGGTGAAGGGTGGGCCTCACCCGCACCCGTTTGCCTTCACGTCACAAGGGGCAGTGAGGTTTTCCCCCACCTTTGCATGCCACTACGGCACAGGGTAGGGAAGGCCTCACCAGCCTCCGCGTGCCTTCACGGCACGGGAGAGAGAGGTCATCACCAGCCCACGCGTACCACCAACGCACGGGGCAGAGAGAGCCTCACCAGCCCCTGCGTGCCTTCATGGCACGAGAGAGGGAGGCCAGCTCCAGCCCCCTAGTGCCTTCACGGCACGGGATAGTGAGGGTCTCACAAGCACCGCGCGCCTTCACGGCACGGTTGAGGGATGGCCTCAACAGCCCTAGCGTGTCTTCACGACAAGGGGCAGGGAGGCCCTCACTAGCCCCCGCGTGCCTGCACGGCACGGGAGAGGGAGGGCCTCACCATCTCCCGCGTGCCTTCACGGCACGGGGCAGGGATGGCTTCACCAGCCCCTGCGTAACACCACGGCAAAGGGGCAGGGAGGGCCTCACCCGCCCCCTTGTGCGTACACGGCAAGGGGCAGGGAGGCACTCACCAGCTCCCGCGTGCATTCTCGGCATGGGGCAGGGAGGCCCTCACCAGTCCCCGCCTGCTTGCACGGCACGGGGAAGGGAGGCCCTCACCCGCCCCCGCGTGCCACCACAGTTAGGGGCAGGGAGGGTCTCACCCGGCCCCGCGTGCCTTCATGGCACGGGGAAGGGAGGCCCTAACCCGCCCCTGCGTGCATTCACGGCACGGGACAGGGAGTGCCTAACCAGTCCCCACGTGTCCTCACGACACGGGGCTGGGAGACCCTCACCCGCCCCCGTTTGCCTTCACGGCAAGGGGTAGGGATGCCCTTACCAGCCTCCACGTGCCTTCACGGCACGGGGCAAAGAGGCACTCATCCGCCCTTGCTTAATTTCACGGCACGGGGCAGGGAGGCCGTCATCCTCCCCTGCGTGCCACCACGACAAGGGGCAGGGAGGCCTTACCAGCCCCCGCGTGCTTTCACGGCAAGGGGCAGGGAAGGCCTCACCCACCCCCGCGTGCCTTCAGGGCACGGGGCGAGGAGGGACTCACTAGCCCCTGCGTGCCTTCACGGTACGAGAGAGGGAGGCCCTCACCATCTTCCGCGTGCTCCACGGCACGGAGCAGGGAGGGCCTCACCAGCCCCCTCGTGCAATCACGGCACGGGGCAGGGTGGCCCTCACCCGGCCCCGCGTGCTTTTACGGCAAGGGGCAAGGAAGGCCTCAACTCGCCTTAACAAATATGTTGGAGTTAAGAAGATTGGAACCCAGAAGGTGTCTTTACTCCTTCTGCTCTAACCATCACCGCCTTCGTTACCTGCACCCTCAAGATAATACGCACATATTGGAGTTAAGAAGTGCAGGTTGGAGTTAAGAAGAATGGAACCTAAACCATACCATTAGAGGTAAAGAATATTAAATCTTATCCAAGTCCTCCATGGCCGTCCTCCAGGCTACCGTCTCCACGCTGGCGACCATATGCACCACCTAGCCCGCAGGGCCTCACCAGCACGAACTCACCTGTTCCCTCACGGCACGGGTGATGGAGGGCCTCACCAGCCCCCGCGTGTCTTCACGGCACGGAGCAGGGAGGCCCTCACCAGCCCCCGCGTGCCACCACGTCAAGCGGCAGGGAGGGCATCACCAGCCCCCGCGTGCCTTCACGGCACGGGACAGGGAGAGCCTCACACTGCCCTGTGTGCCGCGATGGCAAGGTACAGGGAGCCCCTCACCAGCCCCCGCGTGCCTTCACGGCACGGGGAAGGGAGGCCCTCACCAGCCCCCGCGTGCCTTCACGGCACGGGTGAAGGAGGCCCCCACCCGCCCCCGCGTGCCACCACGGCAAGGGGCATTGAGGCCCTCACCAGACCCCTCGTGCCTTCACGGCACGGGAGAGGTAGGGTCTCACCAGCCCCCGCGTGCATACAATGCACGGGGCAGGGAGGCCCTTACCAGCCCTCGCGTGCCTTCACGACAAGAGGCAGGGAGGGTCTCACCTGCCCCCGCGTGCGTTCACGGCAAGGAGCAGGGAGGGCCTCACCCCCCACGTGTGCCTTCACAGCAGGGGGCAGGGAGGCCCTCACCAGCCCCCGCGTGCCTTCACGGCAGGGGGCGGGGAAGCCCTTACCAGCCCCCGCGTGTCTTCACGGCAAGGGACAGGGAATCCTTTACCAACCCCGCGTGCCACAACTGCACGGGGCAGGGAGGGCCTCAATCGCCCCGCGTGCCTTCACGGCAAGGGGCATCGAGGACCACACCTGCCCCCGCGTGCCAACACGGCATGGGCAGGGAGGACCTCACCAGCCCCTGCGTAACTTCACGGCAAGGGGTATGGAGGTCCTCACCCGCACCCGTTTGCCTTCACGTCACAAGGGGCAGGGAAGGCCTGATCCGCCCCCGTGTGCCTTCACGTCACAAGGGGCAGAGAGGGCCTCACCTGCCTCAGCGTGCCTTCACGAAACGGGGGCAGGGAGGGCCTCGCCAGCCCCCACGTGCCTTCACGGCATGGGAGAAGGAGGGCATCACCAGCCCACGCGTGACAATAAGGCACGGGGCAGGGAGGCCCTCACCAGCCCCCGCGTGCCTTCATGGCAAGGGGCAGGGAAGGTTCACCCGCCCCCGAGTGCCTTCACGGCACGGGGCAGGAAGGGCCTCACTAGCCCCTGCGAGCCTTCACGGCACGAGAGAGGGAGGCCCTCACCAGCCCTCGCGTGCTCTACGACACGAAGCAGTGAGGGCCTCACCAGTCCCTGCGTGCTACCACGGCAAAGGGCAGGAAGGCCCTCTCCTGCCCCTGCGTGCCTTCACGGCAAGGGTCAAGGAAGGTCTGAACTCGCCTCAATCAATAGGATGAAGATAAGAAGATTAGAACCCAATAGGTGTCTTTACTCCTTCTGTTCTAGCCATCACCGCCTTCGTTACCTGCACCCTCAAAATAGTATGTACAGGTTGGAGTTAAGAAGTGCAGGTTCAAGTTAAGAAAAATGGAACCTAAACCATAACATTAGGGGTAAATAATATTAAAATCTTATCAAAATTCTCCTGGCTGTCCGCCAGGCTACCGCCTCCACGCTGGCGACCAACACCTAGCCCACAGTGCCTCACCAGCCCTGCGTTTCTTCACGGCACGGATGAGGGAGAGCCTCACCAGTCCCCGCGTGTCTTCACGGCACTGGGCAGGGAGGCCCTCACCAGCCCTCGTGTGCCACCACGTCAAGCGGCAGGGAGGGCATTACCAGCCCCCGCGTGTCTTTACAGCACGGGGCAGAGGGGCCTTACCCTTCCCTGTGTCCCGCGATGGCAGGGTCAGGGAGGGCCACACCAGCATCCTCGTGCCTTCACGGCACGGGGCAGGGAGGCTTTCACCAGCCCCTGCGTGCCTTCAAGGCACGGGTCAAGGAGGGCATCACCCACCCCCGCATGCCACCACGGCAAGGGGTATTGAGGCCCTCACCAGGCCCCGCGTGCCCTCAAGGTACGGGAGAGGGAGGGTCTCACCAGCACCCGCGTGCCTTCAATGCACGGGGCAGGGAGGCCCTCACCTGCCCCCGCGTGCCTTCACGGCAAGGGGCAGGGAGGGCCTCACCTGCCCCAGCGTGCTACCACTGCAAAGGGCAGGGAGGCCCTCACGAGCCCACGCGTGCCTTCATGGCAAGGAGCAGTGAGGGCCTCACGCGCCCCCTTGTGCCTTCACGGCAGGGGGCAAGGAGGCCCTCACCATCCCCCGCGTGCCTTCACGGCACGGGGCAGGGAAGCCCTTACCAGTCCCCGCGTGCCTTCACGGCAAGGGGCAGGGAATCCCTCACCAGCCCCGCGTGCCACAACTGCACGGGGCAGGGAGGGCCTCAATCGCCCCCGTGTGCCTTCACGGCAAGAGGCAGGGAGGGCCACACCTGCCCCCGCCTGCCAACACGGCAATGGGCAGCTAGGACCTCACCAGCCCCTGCTTAACTTCACGGCAATGGGTAGGGAGGTCCTCACCCGCACCTGTTTGCCTTCACGTCACAAGGGGCAGGGAAGGCCTCACTCACTACCTGTGCCTGCACGTCACAAGGGGCAAGGAGGGCCTCACCCGCCTCCACGTGCCTTCACGACACGGTGCAGGGAGGGCCTCACCAGCCCCCGCGTGCTTTCACGGCACGGGAGATGGAGGGCATCACCAGCATCCGCGTGCCTTCAATGCACGGGGCAGGGAGGCCCTCACCTGCCCCCGCGTGCCTTCACGGCAAGGGGCAGGGAGGGCCTCACCTGCCCCAGCGTGCTACCACTGCAAAGGGCAGGGAGGCCCTCACGAGCCCACGCGTGCCTTCATGGCAAGGAGCAGTGAGGGCCTCACGCGCCCCCTTGTGCCTTCACGGCAGGGGGCAAGGAGGCCCTCACCATCCCCGCGTGCTTCACGGCACGGGCAGGGAAGCCCTTACCAGTCCCCGCGTGCCTTTCACGGCAAGGGGCAGGGAATCCCTCACCAGCCCCGCGTGCCACAACTGCACGGGGCAGGGAGGGCCTCAATCTCCCCCGTGTGCCTTCACGGCAAGAGGCAGGGAGGGCCACACCTGCCCCCGCCTGCCAACACGGCAATGGGCAGCTAGGACCTCACCAGCCCCTGGTTAACTTCACGGCAATGGGTAGGGAGGTCCTCACCCGCACCTGTTGCCTTCACGTCACAAGGGCAGGGAAGGCCTCACTCACTCCCTGTGCCAAAGCACGTCACAAGGGGCAAGGAGGGCCTCACCGCCCCACGTGCCTTCACGACACGGTGCAGGGAGGGCCTCACCAGCCCCGCGTGCTTTCACGGCACGGGAGATGGAGGGCATCACCAGCACCCGCGTGCCTTCAATGCACGGGGCAGGGAGGCCTTCACCTGGCCGCGTGCCTTCACGGCAAGGGGCAGGAGGGCCTCACCTGCCCCAGCGTGCTACCACTGCAAAGGGCAGGGAGGCCCTCACGAGCCCACGGTGCCTTCATGGCAAGGAGCAGTGAGGGCCTCACGCGCCCCCTGTGCCTTCACGGCAGGGGGCAAGGAGGCCCTCACCATCCCCGCGTGCCTTCACGGCACGGGGCAGGGAAGCTATTAAAAGTCCCCGCGTGCCACAACTGCACGGGGCAGGGAGGGCCTCAATCTCCCTCGTGTGCTTCACGGCAAGAGGCAGGGAGGGCCACACCTGCCCCGCCTGCCAACACGGAATGGGCAGTGAGGACCTCACCAGCCCCTGCTTAACTTCACGGCAATGGGTAGGGAGGTCCTCACCCGCACCTGTTTGCCTTCACGTCACAAGGGGCAGGGAAGGCCTCACTCACCCCCTGTGCCTTCACGTCACAAGGGGCAGGGAGGGCCTCACCCGCCTCCACGTGCCTTCACGACACGTGCAGGGAGGGCCTCACCAGCCCCCGCGTGCTTTCACGGCACGGGAGATGGAGGGCATCACCAGCCCACGCGTGCCAATAAGGCACGGGACAGGGATTTCACCAGCCCCCGCGTGCCTTCTCGGCACGGGAGAGGGAGGCCCTCACCAGTTCCGCGTGCCTTCACGGCATGGGTGAGTGATGGCCCCACCAGCCCTCGCGTGTCTACACGGCACGGGGCAGGTAGGCCCTCACTAGCCCCCGCGTGCCTTAACGGCACGGGGGAGGGAGGGCCTCACCTGTCCCCGCGTTGCCTTCATGGCAAGGGGCAGGGGAGGGCCACACCAGCCCCCGCGTGCCTTCACGGATCGGTGCAGGGAGGGCCTCACTAGCCCCCGCATGTCTTTACGACACGAGGCAGGGAGGCCCTCTTCTGCCCTAGCGTGCCTTCACGGAAGGTGCAGGGAAGCCCACACCAGCCCCCGCGTGCCTTCACGTCACGGGAGAGGGAGGGCCTCACCGGTCCCCGCGTGCTAACACGGCACGTGGCAGGGAGGACCTCACCAGCCCCCGCGTGCCTTCTTGGCACGGGGCAGGGAGGTCCTCACCTGCCCCGCGCGCCACCACGGCAAGGGGCATTGAGGCCCTCACCAGACCCCGCGTGCCTTCACGGCACGGGGCAGGGAGGGCCTCACCCGCCCAAGCGTGCCTTCACGGCAAGGGGAAGGAAAGGCCTCACCCGCCCCTGCGTGCCAAACGGCAATGGGCAGGGAGGCCTCACCAGCCCCCGCGTGCCTTCACGGCAAGGGGCTGGAAGGGCCTCACCCGCCACCGTGTACCTACCCGGCATGGGCAGGGAGGGCCTCAATCTCCCCCGTGTGCCTTCACAGCAAGAGGCAGGGAGTGCCTCCACTGTGGGATAGCTTAGTTAGCAGGTGCAGCCAGGCAACCTTGCGCCGGCAGCACGCCACCTGGCAACCCCTAGTGCAGTGGTTCTCAACCTGGGGGCCATGGTGGGCTGTTGCAAATTATACATTTCTAAATAATGTTAGGAATCTAAATAAAAAAAAAACTTGCATCACTGTCTGGCAAAGAAAATGTTCTTGTTTAATAATTAATTGATAATCATTAAGTTGGCAATACAATTTTGTACATAATATTGCTACGAACGTGTGTGTACGTGTGTATGTATGTATGTGTGCGAAATTTAATTGTTTGTGCAGTGTAGGTGTATAGAAAACGCGGAGGAGAACGAACGCGTATGAGACGGTGAGAACACGGGCGGTGAGTGAGGGTGAGCTCACCGGGAGACAGAGGGAGAGAGGCGATCGAATGATCTCAGTGTGGCCTGGGATAGCATCACGTAAACATGTGGGTATAATTGATTCTGAACCATATACTGTGTTACTTATTTTGTTCGACATTTATAAATGCGGTCGCTGTTTTTCGTGTGTGAAATATTTCTTATTTTTTGGTATCATTGTTTTTCATGCTCATTCCCTACTTAGGCATTCCTGCTTTTTTTTTTTTTTAGTGCTAATTGATGTGACTCGCTATTCTTCTTATTTCAATTGGGGCAGTGCTTGTCAAAGGAGGCGTGTTCTTGCTGTAGAAAATACATTTCAGCTTGCTAGCTTGAGTGCGAATGTTTATCATCTATACTCTCTCTGTGTGTACGTTTGTGTTTGACTGTGTGTGTGCTTAATTTGTGAGTCCATGGATGTGTTATGTATGTGGATATTTGTGTGTTTGTCATTTATCACTTGTCCTATTTATCTGTCCTTCATTATCATTCTTTTGTCTTATCACTAATGTTTGTTCTGATGTTCTGTCTTCTTTATTTTCCGTAGATTTGCGATGGCTACTAGTGTTAGTAAGAAGCTTAAGTACAGTGAAGAGTAACATTAACTACGGATTTACATCAATCCTCGCTAATGGCATCGAGAAACCTCAGTGAGTACTGTGCTTCAAAGTGCTGGGGAACGATTCTATGAGGCCTAGTAAGTTGAAGCATCATTTGCTGACCATCCATCCACAGTATGCTGAGAAAGAACCCGTTTCTTCAGGCCCCCAACGAAGTAGTTTGGGAAAACAGAAGCTGGATGCGACTGGTGCTTTCCAACAAAGACCTCAAGTGTAGTTGAGGCATCATACGAGGTTGCCCTCGAAATAGCGAAGCAAAAGAAGCCCTACACAATTGGTGAAAAACTTAATCAAGCCTTTGTATTTTTAAAGATGGTAAAGCGTGTTCTTGGAGATGCAAGTGGAACGTAAAATTAAACAAATTTCCTGTTAAACGACACAGTGAAGCGGAAAAATTAATGAAATGTCAGATGCCCTAAAGGAAAAAGTGATACAGGAGATCAAATCGTTCCAAATGGTATGTTTGCAATACAGCTGGATGAGTCAACGGATGTGATTCTTGTGCACAGCTACTCGTGTTTGTTGGGTATGTTTTCTTGTGAGATATCAAGGAAGAATATTTGTTATGTACACAGCTTGAGACCACCACAACAGCTAAAGATGTGATGGAAAAGCTATCTTCTTTCTTCAAAGCCAACAGGATCCCCTGGGAAAATTTGTGGAGTCTGTACGGGACGGGGCTCCAGCGTTTGCTGGGATCAAAATCAGGGTTCCAGAAGCCGTGTCAGGAAGTAGCTCCGAATGCCAAGGGGGTTCATTGTATGATCCATCGTTTTCCCACTGGCGTCGAAAACCCTCCCTGATGAACTTGAAAGATCCTGGAGGCAGTGGTCAAATGCGTCAACTTTGTAAAAAACTGGAGCTCTGAACTCTCGCCTTTTCCAGAACCTTTGTGAGAGACATGGATTCGGAGCATGAAGCTCTCCTCTTTTACTCCAAAGTGCGCTGGCTTTCCAAGGGCAATGTTGTGAATCGAGTGTTTGAATTCGGGGGGGAGCTTAAATTGTTCCAGGAAATGCAAGGGAAAGATGATCTTTGAGTCACTTCAATGAGGTTTTGGGGAGCCACGTCTTGCATATTTAGCAGATATATTTGAGCAGCTAAATAGGTTGAATCTGAAGCTACAGGGCAAGGAAAGGGAAATGTGTTTCACCTGATGGATTGTCTTCGTGGATTTCTTTCCAAGCTCCAGAATTGGAAAAGGAAATTTCGGGTGCCGGGAATGTTGCCATGTTTGAAAACCTTTCAGCTGTCCTTGACGAGAATGAAGAAGATAGTCTGCTTGACCCCTTACTTAAAACGAAATCATCAGCATCTGAGATCCTTGGAAGTGAACTTAACAGGGACTTCCCAGAATTCGAGGAAGAAGAAGGGAAGTTGGTAATGAATCCATTCTTGGCACTCTTGATATTAATACCATTCCCAGTGATGTTCAGGACGAGTTCCTTTGATCTCAAACCCTGATTCTGCTGCCAAATATCTCTATGAAGAAAAAATTCTGAATGTATTTGGTGTTCAATGCATCAGTCATATCCCAAAAATCATTGAGATTGCACTTCGACTACTCTTGCCTTTTCAAAATACCTATTTATATGAGTCTGGGGTTTCTCCACCCTTCTACAAATCAAGAATAAGAGCCGGAAACCGATTGGATGTGGACCCCCACATGAGATGTGCATTGGCAGTGACACCTCGGGTTCGTCAACTGACTGAAAAGAAACAATATCAGCTTTCCCCACTGATGTGTGATAAAATATGCAGATTAATTGAACTTTTTCCCAACCAGATTCAAATTTGTAGTGTCCGCTAGTCTTTTGTAGGCAAAATGATGTAAGTTAAGCATATCACAGAAATCTATCAAATATAAGATAATTATGACTGTAAACTTTGTAATAAAGCAAGGGTGTTTCTTCATCAACTTTTTTTTTTTTTTTTTTTTTTTCCCTTTTTTGGCGGGGTGGATTTGGGAGAAAAATGAAGGGGAGCCCACGAATGTTGAAAATTCTGAAGGGGGAATGGAGTGAAAAGGGTTTAGAACCACTGCCCTAGTGGTAGCCACTGAGCAGACAAACACACCCGCCTTGAGGCTTTTAAAGGCGTTCCCTATTGTCCTCTTTATAATTTGTACTGCTACCACTAGAATAGAGCTTACTTAAAGTAACTTGTGTTGCTGTGATCCCACTGGACTTAGACTGATCACATACACAACGAACATGGCGCTGGGAGTCACTAGTGAAATTGTGAAGGACAGTTTTTTTGGGAAACAAACGCGACAGCCATTGTGTGTGCCTTAGCTTTTGCGCCAAACCCCCCCCGCAGCACTATAATTTCTGCTTCCTTGGGATTTAAGGTGCTAGGAGCTACAGTGCTACTTGTGTGTGTACAGGTCGTGTGTGTGCAGTGTCGTGTGATACGCTTTCGTGCAGTCCAGAGTGGCTACGTTTTTGGTTGGTCATTCCCCCCTGTCGGCCTCCCGGTCTTACGGAGGGGGCGAGCGTCTGACCCTCTAATCTCTGTAGCCACCGGCGCACTGTTTTTTTTGGGTGGCAAACGCGCACCGACGCGACTCTCTGCACCCTACCTAGTCTGTGACTCCCCAGATGACCGCAGCCACTCCCACTCCCCCCGTATATAACCACACTAACACACACTCAAATGTTCTGGACATTTGTGACTCGTGTCGCTGTATTTTTCTGGCACATCCGATTCGAGCTGTTGAAGCGTTGAATTAGTACTTATAAAATACTGTGTACACCCATTCACTATGACCGGAACGAGGAAGAAAACGAAGCAGGACCCAAATGTCACCGCCACGTACCCCCCCTGCCAGACTCAAGTGACGCGGTTTCACTTTCACTTCAACCCGCTGGGGCGGCTGTCTCTTCAACCCCGCCTGCCTCACGTCAGGGACGTTCCCCCACCGCCTCCACTATGGACCTTTCTGCTTTCATGCAGTGGATGGAAGAGCAACGACGGGAAGATGAGAGGAAGCGGCAGGAGGAAGACAAACGGCGACGTGAGGAGGAGTCGACTCGTTTTCAGGTGCTCATCACGACCCTGTTACCGCATGCTGCCTCATCCATATCGTCTTCCACACCGGTGACGCCGCCCACACAAGGAGATACGGCCCCAACACAGAACAGCCGCGCTCCTACACCCGCTCCACCCAAGGCTTCTGTTCAACCACCCCCAGTACTCCACCCTGAAGTCTCTTACCAGACCTTCAGAGAATGGAGGCGGAGATGGACAGATTACGCCACGATGGTGGATCTCCCAAGCCTGTCACAGAAGAAACAGCTCATACAGCTACGTATGTGCTTGTCCCTCGAGATGCAGCGAGTACTGGAACACATTACAAGAGCCCCCAGACTCCACGTCTCCTGTAGAAGACGTACTTAATGTCCTGCAGGAGCACGTCAGAGCCCAGAGGAACGAGGCACTTCGTAGTCGCGAACTGTTCAACCCAAAACAGATGGAAGGCAAATTGTTCGCTGCCTTCTATGTTCGCCTTAAGCGGGCATCTTAAGAAGTTGACATCTGTAAGGGCAATCACAAGGAGTGCGAGGAAACCCAGCTCAAGCAGGTGATCTTGATGGGCGTTCGAGACGAGAAACTTGTCCAACGCCTCTTCTCCCTTGACGCCTCATGCACTCTGCAGGATGTAGTGACTGAATGTCGGGCCTATGAGGCCGCCCGAAACACCACGTCAGCCCTGCAAGACGCCTCCCCTACTGCTGTGAGGTCCATATCGCAGTACAAGAAGGTGAAGACGGCAGCTCAAAAGGCGAAGACTGGTTCCCGTGCCGTTACACCTCCGTCCAGCACACCTTGCAACAACTGCGGAAGGCAGCACGCTCTGCACTCATGCCCAGCTGCCAAGTCAGTGTGCAGCTGCTGTGGACGTACGGGACATTGGACACACACTGTACGGTACCCTGCTAAAAGCACCCAGTGCCGTTTGTGCGGCCGCATCTGTCACTATGACAAGTGTTGCTCCCCGATGAAACCCAAGGGTCAGCAACAACGCCGCAAACAACGCCACGGCACCAGTGTTTTTCGGTTCTAATCCCCTGGCAGTCAGCCGCAAGACCCTCAACAGCGTCCGAGCCACCTCAGACGTGTGGGCTCGACTCCCCAGTCCAGTACCAAGCGTCTTCAGCCCATCAGCGTCACCGTCACCCACGGCAATGTGTCAAAACGTCTGCTTATGCTCCCCGACACTGGCGCGGACGTTACCGTTATTGGCCTAGAACACCTACGCCACCTGGGTCTTTCCAAGCATGACCTCAAACCGCCGCCCAAGGCCAAGCGGTTCACAGCTGACGGTTCGGAGATGGCTCCCGCCAAGGGTTCATTCCAGGCAACCATCACTCTCAGAAACAGGTCGTGCTCGGCGTGGATAGACGTGCACGGTGGCGTACCAACTCCTCTTGTCTCGTATGAACATCTGAAGGAGCTGTCAATCATCTCACAGGAGTTCCCTAAACCGATCCCTGAGGTGAGGCACGCCAACAGGCGTGCCACCACGGCAATGGGCAGGGAGGCCCTCACCAGCCCCCGTGTACCTTCATGGCAAGGTGAAGGGAGGGCCTCAGCCGCACCCGTTTGCCTTCACGTCACAAGGGGCAGGGAGGGTTTCACCCACCTTCGCATGCCACCACGGCACAGGGTAGGGAAGGCCTCACCAGCCTCCGCGTGCCTTCACGGCACGGGAGAGAGAGGTCATCACCAGCCCATGCGTACCACCAACGCACGGGGCAGAGAGAGCCTCACCAGCCCCTGCGTGCCTTTACGGCACGGGAGAGGGAGGCCATCTCCAGCCCCCACGTGCCTTTAGGGCACGGGATAGTGAGAATCTCACAAGCACCGCGTGCCTTCACGGCACGGTTGAGGGATGGCCTCACCTGCCCTCGCGTGTCTTCACGTCACGGGGCAGGGAGGCCCTCAAAGCTCCCGCGTGCCTGCACGGCACGGGAGAGGGAGGGCCTCACCATCTCCCGAGTGCCTTCACGGCACGGGGCAGGGATGGCTTCACCACCCCCTGCGTAACACCACGCAAAGGGGCGGAGGGCCCCTCACCCGCCCCCGTGTGCGTCACGGAAAGGGGGCAGGGAGGCACTCCCCACTCCCCGTGCTTCTCGGCTGGGGCGGGGGAGGCCCTCACCAGCCCCCGCCTTTGCACGGCACGGGGAAAGGGAGCCCTCACCCCCCCCGCGTGCCACCCAGAAAAGGGGGCGGGGAGGGTTCACCCGCCCCGGTGCCTTCAACGGCACGGGGCAGGGGGCCCCTAACCCCCCCTGCGTGCTTCAGGGCACGGGACAGGGAGTGCCTAACCAGCCCCACTGTTCCCACCCCCAGGGGGCTGGGAGGCCCTCACCCGCCCCCGTTCCCTTTCAGGCAAGGGGAAGGGGGGCCCTTACCGCCTCCACGCCCCTTCAGGGAC
Source organism: Chionoecetes opilio (assembly GCA_016584305.1). NCBI lineage: Eukaryota > Metazoa > Arthropoda > Malacostraca > Decapoda > Majidae > Chionoecetes > Chionoecetes opilio. The sequence continues at coordinate 206,818 of JACEEZ010013225.1, forward strand.
GGGCGGAGGCACTATCCGCCCTTGCTTTTTTTCACGGCACGGGCGGGGAGGCCCCCCTCCCGGCGTGCCACCACGACAAGGGGCGGGAAAAGCCCTTACAGCCCCCGCGTGCTTTCAGGGAAAAGGGGCCCAGGGAAGCTCCCCCCCCGGGGCCCTTCAGGACGGGGCGGGGAAGGATCACTCCCCCTGGTCCCTTTCCCGGCACGAGAGGGGAGGCCCTCCCCTTTTCCCGCGTGCCCACGGCACGGAGAAAGGAGGCCTCACCAGCCCCCTCGTGCAACACGGCCGGGGGCAGGGTGGCCTACCCGGCCCCGTGCCTTCACGGAAAGGGGGAAAGGGAAAGGCCCTCAACTGCCTCAACAAATAGAGGGAGTTAAAAAGTTTGGAACCCAGAAGGTGTCTTACCCCTTCTGCCTAACCATAAAAAACCTTCGTTACCTGTCCCTAAAAATAATACAAATTTTGGATTTAAAGAAGGCAGGTTGGAGTTAAGAAAAAAGGGAAACCCAAACCCAAAAACCATTAGGGGTAAAAAATATTAATCTTACCAAATCCCCCTGGCCCTCCTAAAAGGGACCCTCCACGCTGGGGCGACCATAGCACCACCTACCCCCAGGGCCTCCCCCGAACTCCCAGTTTTTTCACGGCACGGGGGGGAGGGCCCCACCAGCCCCGCGGTCTTCCGGCACGGGGCAGGGGGCCCGACCAGCTCCCGCTGACCCGTCAAGCGACAGGGAGGCATCACCCCCCGCGGGCTTCACGGCACGGGACAGGGGGAGCCCACCCCGCCCTGTATGCCGCGATGGCAAGGGAGGAAGGCCCCACCAGCCCCCGCGGCTTCACGGGCAGGGGCAGGGAGGCCCTCACCACCCCCCCCGTGCCTTTAGGCACGGGTGAAGGAGGCCCTCACCCGCCCTCGCGTGCCACCATGGCAAGGGGCATTGAGGCCCTCACCAGACCCCGCGTGCCCTCACGGCACGGGAGAGGGAGGGTCTCACCAGCCCCCGCGTGCCTTCAATGCACGGGGCAGGGAGGCCCTAACCAGCCCCCACGTCTCTTCAGGGCAAGAGGCAGGGAGGGTCTCACCCGCCCCCGCGTGCTACCACTGCAAAGGGCAAGGAGGCCCTCACGAGCCCACGCGTGCCTTCACGGCAAGGAGCAGGGAGGGCCTCACCCGCCCCCGTGTGCCTTCACGGCAAGGGGCAGGGAGGCCCTCATCAGCCCACGCGTGCCTTCACGGCACGGGGCAGGGAAGACCTCACCAGCCCCCGCGTGCCTTTACGGCAAGGGACAGGGAATCCCTCACCAGCATCCGCTTGCCACCACTGCACAGGGCAGGGAGGGCCTCAATCGCCCCCGCGTGCCTTCACGGCAAAGGGCAGGGAGGGCATCACCCGCCCCCGCGTGCCACCAAGGCAATGGGCAGTGCGGCCCTCACCAGCCCCCGCGTACCTTCACGGCAAGGGAAAGGGAGGACCTCACCCGCACCCGTTTCCCTTCATGTCACAACGGGCAGGGAGGGAGGGAGGGGAGGGAGAGGCAAGGGCAGGGCTTCACCCATTTTCGCGTGCCACAACAGCACGGGGCAGGGAAGGCCTCACCAGCCCCCGCGTGCCTTCACGGCACGAGAGAGGGAGGGTATCACCAGCCCACGCGTGCCACCAAGGCACGGGGCAGGGATGGCCTCACCAGCCCCCGCGTGCCTTCATGGCACGTGAGAAGGAGGCCATCACCAGCCCTTGCGTGCCTTCACGGATTGGAGCAGGGATGACCTCACCAGCCCCCGCGTGTCTTCACGGCGCGGGGCAGGGAGGCCCTCACCGGCCCCCCGTGCCTTTACGGCACGGGAATGGGAGGACCTCACCAGCCCCCGCGTGCTACCACGGTAACGGGCAGGGAGGACCTCACCAGCCCCCGCGTGCCTTCACGGCACGGGGCAAGGAGGCCCTCACCTGCCCCAGCGTGCCACCACGGCAAGGGGCATTGAGGCCCTCACCAGCCCACGCGTGCCCTCACGGCACGGGGCAGGTATGGCCGCACCTGCCCCCTGTGCCAAAACGGCAATGGGCATGGAGGCCCAGACCAGCCCCCGTGTGCCTTCACGACAAGGGGCTGGAAGGGCCTCATCCGCCCCCGCTTGCCAAAACTGCAATGGGCAGGGAGGCCCTCACCAGCCCCCGCATGCCACAACGGCAAGGGGACAGGGTGGGCAACACCAACCCCCGTGTACCTACACGGCAAGGGGCTGGGAGGCCCTCACCAGCCCCCGCGTGCATTCACGGCATTGGGCAGGGAGGCCCTCACCAGTCCCCGCGTGCTGCACGACACGGGGAAGGGAGGCCCTCACCTGCCCCCGCGTGGCACCACGGCAAGGGGCTGGGAGGGTCCCACCCGCCCCCGCGTGCCTTCACGGCACGGGGCAGGGAGGCCCTCAACCGCCCCCGCGTGCCTTCACGTCACGGGACAGGGAGGGCGGCACCAGCCCCCGCGTTCTTCACGACACGGGGCAGGGAAGCCCTCATCCTACCCCGTGTGCTTTCACGGCAAGGATCAAGGAGGCCCTTACCAGCCCCCGCGTTACTTCACGGCACGGGGCAAGGAGGCCCTTACCCGCCCCCGCGTGCTTTCGCGGCACCGGGCAGGGAGGCCCTCACTAGACCCTGCGTGCCTTCACGGCACGGGAGAGGGAGGCCCTCACTCACCAGCCCTTGCGTGCCACCTCGGGACGGGGCAGTGAGGGCCTCACCAGCCCCACGTGCCTTCACGGCACGGGGCAGGGAGGCCCTCTAGCGCCCCGCGTGCCACCACGGCAGGAGAAGGGAGGGTCTCACCTTTCGCCTCAACCAAGAGGATGGAGTTAATAAGATTGGACCCCAAAAGATGACTTTACTTATTCTGCTATAACCATCACAGCCTTCGTTACATGCACCCTCAAAATAGTACGTATAGGTTGGAGTTAAGAAGTGCAGGTTGGAGTTAAGAAGAATGGATCCTTAACCATACCATTAGGGCTAAAGAATATTAGAATTTGATCAAAATCATTCCTGGCCGTCCTCCAGGGGATTCAGCAAACTTACCAGCGATACCCTGTTACGAGGTCGAAGGTACTAGACCGCTACGAGAAATGACAAATGTGTATTTGCCAACGATATTGTAAGCACCTAGTAAGTTACTAGGTCCATTTCAGCTGGTAGCCACCAGAGGGGTCTGGTGTCGCGCAACAGCCAATCATCTCCAAGCTTACATGAGGCGTGTTGGGCTTACACGTGGGTTTGTTTACAAACACATTTCATTAAAGCTCATTGTCGTGGATGTAACATAACTCCATAATTGTAGTAAATGATTCTCAAGAGGTTATTTAACATTATGGTGCATCAGAAAGGTTCGTTTTGTACGCCTGTCACCTGATACGAGGTAATCTATTTAAAAAAAATTATGACTATTACTGAAAAACACGATAAAATAGACTGCTATGATTGTCCGTGTGTGATTCTACACATATGCAATGATTCTTCGTCTTCTTATCTTTCGAGAAGAAAAATTGGAGAGTTTGGCCAATAGCTGTGTACTTTATAATATAATATGACTGGATCTGGATTAAATTGTTCACCTTTCTACAGTTTCTATAGGTCTGCAAAACGAATGTGAAAGGGTAGGCTATATGTGCAGTTTAAACCAATACACGATCGGTGGTTATACTTAACGTTTCCTTCTCATCATAAGGAGTAATTCTAACCCCTACAACAGCCGTCGGAAATTTAAAAAAAAAATCAAGGGGGTTCTGCGGAAGGGGCGAAACCCTCCAACTGAGGTTAGGTTACGTGATCAATGCCCAGGTTAAGTTAGTTTACTAGCAGGAGTTTCTGAGTCTTCCCCCCCAGTTGTCAGGAGAGAATTGGGTTATAATGGACGAGAACTGCGCGGTCGCTACCGCCGTTACTACTTATGTTTTCTGTATTATGTTTTGTTCAGTATAGCTACTGTCCAGTTTTAATAAACTTCCGCGTAACCTTCAAAACTTATATACATATTGTTGAAATTATATAGTAATCTAATAGCGCATACAGACACACCCTCCCCTTCCAGAGGCCCCATAACTCTTTAGGAAGTTAGGTTAAGGTTCGGGTTAGTTTAATAAGCCCGCATGTGGCTCGAAGGGGAGGTTAGCTCCCCGTTAGTAGGTTAGGTTAAGGTTCGGGTTAGTTTAATAATCCCGCATTGGGCTCGTGGGGGAGGTTAGCTCCCCGTTAGGAGGTTAGGTTTGGTTCGGTTAAGGTAATAATCGTCCCGGCAGGGCGGGGAAGAGCTAGGGTCTCTGTATAATAGATACTCTAGGCAGAGCTGATCACTCGGCGGCTGGCGGGTGAGCTGGCGAATGCGGGGCGGGGCGGGGCACACTTGTTATCGTACAATTCCGTTACTTCTCTGTTTTCTGCGACACTGCCAATTATTTCCTGGCCAAGTTTTGTGCCTTTTCTGATGGAGATACATTGTTCTCAATGGAAACGGTGGCCCTATGATTTGCTGATGAAAAAAACACATTTCTGAATGGTTTCCGGAAATAAGAATATCTCCATCTGAAAAAGCAATAGTTTGATGCAAGGAAAAATTAGTCAGTGTTTAAGAAAATGACCGCGCAGTCCTCATCCAGTTTTAGATATCTTGGAAATCACTCGTTTTTTACAGAAGGGGTCTAGAGGGTAAAACAAAATCTAGTCATTACCACGAAAAACAAAGGTCAGATTCTTTCAAAACACAACAAAATCTATCAGAAAGATATAGTTGCGTCTGAAAATGGAGAGGATCACTGTAGTGAATCTTTCCCATAGCTTTTAACAGTTGTTAGTTTGAGGTATTTGGGATAGAAAAAAATGCATAGGTGGCCTAAGGGAAATAGTTCTTCCACCGTGTACGAAGTGATATTTGGAAGGGAATTACTCATAATGTCTAACATATAATGAAATCATAATGGCAGTCTCAGTGACGTACCCACAAAGTTGAAAAGGAGAGGGGGGTGAAGTGTAGGATAAATTTTGTATGTGTAGCCCATGAATTTGGGAAGCGCAGCGAGCCCGTACCGCTAAGGGGGGGTTAGTGTCAATTTCATGAGCGTTTTGAGGCCATACTGAATCGGTATACGACAAAAAATGTAGCATATTCTAAATTCATTTCATATACTCCGAGTCGCTGAGTTATGATTCAGTACTTCCAATAACCTTGTACGTACTACTAAAATTCAAACTCTTACATTTCAATCAAACAACTTTACAAGTTTACAATTGTAATATATATACGTACTAATAATTTTAACATTCAAAATGATGATTTAAACACTGTAATAGTCTCACTTAGGGGAGGCGGTGAAGCATGACTATGGGGATGCGGTGGCCAAGTGGTTAGCGTCTTGGAGTGCTGAACTCAATGTCCCGAGTTCGAATACTGCTGGACTCAACTCTTTCAAAAGCCTGGTAGGAAAGCAGAAGGTCCCGAGTTCAAGTCTCACCAAGGAGCAACTGTCAAAGCCATCGTCGAGTGACCGAAGCAACCCACATGCAGCGTATACCTGTCTGCCGATTGCGAGTGTGACGGTGGACTCTAGGGGCTGCAGGTGCCTAACCTGGAGGTCAAGAACATCATAGAAAATTAGATCTTCACTTGAGACCACATGTGTCACTATAAAAACCCAGCCTGCGCCACCAACGGGGGAGTTCGACCAACATCAAGACTCTCCATATGCCTACATGCGCTATAGGCTACAACGTAAAAAACAAAACAAAACAAAACAAACTTATATTACAAACAGGTAGAGACAAGACATATCCAACATAATTTTCTTGCTGATAATTCAGTTGAAATAGTTGAAGCTGATGATCAGTTATTAGAGCAAGCAATGGATGAAATAAGAAAATTGTATTTTTGAAATACCACTGAAAATAATACATCAGTAGTTGATTCAGGTATGCATTATTTAAGATGGATTTTAAACCTGTTAATGTTGTCAGCTATTATGGGGTATGGGGAATTTTAGTAATCTGACTGAGACCAACAGTGTCACCTAACACACTGGAATGATCCACTAACAAAGAAGTGCAAGGCAACCAAGACTTCAGTTTGGATTGGAATTGCTACAGTTCTATTGGTGGGTCTGGAAAGCTGTGGTTCAATCTCCTCACAGAACTGCAGGATCTCATGGCGAGGTAGGTGATAATACCGCAGGATCACTGCAGACCTATAGAGAATCAAGCCGATCTCTGAAAACCCTTTCCATGCGCAGCCTGTTGCCCTCAGGAATTCCAAGATAGCTGAAAAAAGTAATTTTTTGGGATAGGAATGGTTTGATGTGGCAGATTTTGGTTAGGTGCACGAAAAGTTTATTAGTAAAATTCCCAAGGTTAGGAAATTATAAAAGAAAACTAGAATACAATTTATAAAATTTTTGAATATTTCAATATCCTAAATTAGTAATCACTCACTTTACATCCTTATCTAAGATGTCTCCTACATTGCTTAATTAACCTAAAACACTTAAAAGCCATTTACATTGTAAGACTATTCACTATACAGTAAACCCTGGATAAACCCAACCAATTGGGGGGAAGGGTCGATCGCAATATCCGATAGTTCGGTTTATAGGATGATCGGTTGTCCGTCCCATAAACCGAACAAAGTTTCAGTTTAAGAGGGGCGTTGTTCAGTCATACATGTTCAAACAAAGTTAACTGTATGTACAGTACTGTAGAATAAAATAAAATGTTGTACAAGGTAGTCCGATGGAGTAGTCTACAAACAATGAGGGCTGAATGTAAACCGAGACACACGGGCCGGCCAACATGTTCGGTCGGCTCACCAATAGCCACATATGCCGAACTAAAGTTCGGTATATCAGAGGCTTGTTCGAAGGCAACACGACATTCGGTTTATCGAGATTCGGTTTATCGAGAGTTTACTGTATTTTTTTTTTTATTGTGGGTTATGCGTATGATAATACTATGTAAAGTTAGGTAGGTGGCTTGTGAGTGCTAATATGGCTATAGTTAATTGTGGCTGGTGGGCGAGGCATTTATTCCTAAACCCGATAAATTCGTACTGACTGTCTCGCTCATCACCTATAATCAACAAACTATATAAGAATATGGACGAACATAGCTGATCTTATCCTATGTTATGGTTTTAATCAACAAAAAGTTTATCCGGCTAGATTAGCTTTTCTTTCTCCACTTACCTACCTTATTGAGGTAGTGAGGTTAGTAACCACAGTGAGGTTAGGTTACGTAATCAATGCCCAGGTAAGGCTAGTAAATATTTAAGTCAAGAGATTACAATAGGGAGTATTGGTTGAAACTGTATATTTACCAATATTTATTAAAAGTTGAAATACTAATGGTTATGGATGGATAAAACTATAAACCATAAACTAACATTTTTTTTCACTTAATAATGAAAATTAACGGTAGTTAACAGGTTCTCATCATCTAAAAAAACAATTAGTAAGGTAAGTAAGTGGAGAAAGAAAAGCTAATCTACCTGGATAAAATTTCGTTTAATCAAACCAAAACATATAAATAGCCAAAGACCACTTAAAAGTTTACCTTGATGAGACCGAACAATCAAGGAATAACGGTTAGTTTTCTTGATTCAGCCTTTTACCTAAGAATCCAATCGAGGGGAGGAACTAACCTAACCACACACCACCACCACACCTGCTGCCCCCACACACCACCACACCTTATGTCCCCCCCCCCCTCCCACACCACCACCACAACTGCCTGGCATCTGCTGACCCCCCCACACCACCACCACAACTGCCTGGCATCTGCTGCCCCCCCCACACCACCACCACAACTGCCTGGCATCTGCTGCCCCCCCCCCACACCTCCACCACAACTGCTGGCATCTGCTGCCCCCCCCCACACCACCACCACAACTGCCTGGCATCTGCTGGACCCCCCCCCACACCTCCACCACAACTGCCTGGCATCTGCTGCCCCCCCCCCACACCACCACCACAATGCCTGGCATCTGCTGACCCCCCCACACCTCCACCACAACTGTCTGGCATCTGCTGCCCCCTCCACACCACCACTACAACTGCCTGGCATTGCTGCCCCCCCCACACCTCCACCACAATTTGCCTGGCCTCTGCTGGCCCCCCCCACCACTACCACAACTGCCTGGCATCTGCTGCCCCCCCCCCACACCTCCACCACAACAGCCTGGCATCTGCTGCCCCCCACACCACCACTACAACTGCCTGGCATCTCCTGCCCCCCCTACACCATCACCACAATGCCTGGCATCTGCTGCCCCCCCACAGCTCCACCACAACTGCCTGGCTATCTGCTGCCCTCCCACCTGTGCCACCACCACCACCACAACTCCCGGCACATCTGCTGCCCCCCCACACCGTCCATCAACCTTGAAAATCTAACTGGGAAAAAATTATGATACATATGAACTCGCCGCAGCGCCTCACACACAGCCCACGAGTGAACTCATTCACGGCACTTTTCACTATTTCGATATTAGTAACATTCCTACTCTTGCAACAAATAAATGATCACAAATTAGTATTCACCATCAGACTTAACATAAAGTAGCTAGCTGCTACAGATGAAATCAGCTAAGGAGGCGGTGTTCTTCCGATTATTATCTCTGGTTAATCTTCTGTAAGCCGCTACTAAGACACACGGAGCACTGTAGGTTCACCAGGAGATTACAATATCATAAGTGTTTGCTAATCGGGTCTTGCTATGTTCGCGGTGTCCGAGGAATTACCAGAGTTTTACTCTGTAAATGGTTTGCTGAATCCCACCAGCACCGCCTCCATGCTGGAGAATTCACCAGCCGAGGGCCTTCACCAGCTATTAACGTGCCTTTCACGGCTAGCGGGTAGGAGGGCTTAACAGCTCCCGCATGTCTTACGCATGGCAGTGGGCCATCACCAGCACCCGCGTGCCACCACGGCAAGGGGCAGGGAGGGCCTCACCAGCCCCCGCGTGCCTTCACGGCACGGGGCAGGGAGGGCCTCACCCGCCCCCGTGTGCCACCACGGCAAGGGGCAGGGAGGCCCTCACCAACCCCTGCGTGTCTTCACGGCAGGGGGCAGGAAGGGTTTCACCAGCCCCCCCGTGCCACCACGGCAAAGGGAAGGGAGGGCCTCACCAGCCCCCGCGTGTCTTCACGACACGGGGCAGGGAGGCCCTCACCCGCCCTCGCGTGCTTTCACGGCAAGGGGCAGGAAGGCCCTCACCAGCACCCGCGTGCCACCACAGCAAGCGGCAGGGAGGGCCTCACCAGCCCCCGCGTGCCACCACGGCAAGGGGCAGGGAGGGTGTCACCCGCCCCCGCGTGCCTTCACTGCATGGGGCAGCGAGGCCCTCACCCGCCCCCGCGTGCCTTCACGGCACGGGACAGGGAGGGCCTCACCAGCCACCGCGTGTCTTCACGACACGGGGCGGGGAGGCCCTCACCCGCCCCCGTGTGCCTTCACGGCAAGGGGCAGGGAGGCCCTTACCAGCCCCCGCGTGCCTTCACGGCACGGGGCAAGGTGGCCCTCACCCGCCCTCGCGTGCTTTCACGACACGGGGCAGGGAGGCCCTCACCCGCCATCGCGTGCCACCAAAGCAAGGAGCAGGGAGGCTTTTACCAGCCCCCGCGTGCCGTCACGACACGGGACAGGGAAGGCCTCACTAGCCCCTGCGTGCTTTCACGGCTGGGGGGGAGAAAGACCCTCACCAGCCCCCGCGTGCCATCACGGGTCAGAGCACGGAGGGCCTCACCAGCTCCGCGTGCCTTCACGGCTAGGGACATGGAGGGCCTCACCCAGCCCCCACGTGCCTTCACGGCACGGGTGAGGTAGGGCCTCACCAGCCCCCGCATGTCTTCACGGCACGGGGCAGGGAGGCCCTCACCAGCCCCTGCGTGCCACCACGGCAAGGGATAGGGAGGGCATCACCAGCTCCAGCGTGTCTTCACGACACGGGGCAGGGAGGCCCTCTCTAGCCCCCGCGAGCTACCACAGCAAGGGGCAGGGAGTGCCTCACCAGCCCCCGCGTGCCTTCACAGCACGGGGCAGGGAGGGCCTCACCAGCCCCCGCGTGCCACCACGGCAAGGGGCAGGGAGGGCCTCACCCGCCGCTGTATGCCTTCACGGCAAGGATCAGGGAGGCCATCACCAGCCCCCGCGTATCTTCAAGGCACGGGGCAGGGAGGCCTTCATTAGCCCCCGGGTGCCTTCACGGCACGGGGCAAGGATGCCCTCACCAGACACCGCATGCTTTCATGGCACGGGGTTGGGAGGCCTTCACCCGCAATCGGGTGCCACCACGGCAAGCAGCAGGGAGGCTTTTACCATAACCCGCGTGCCTTCACGGCAAGGGGCAGGGAAGGCCTCACCCGCCCCCGCGTGCCGTCACGGCCCAGGACAGGGAAGGCCTCACCAGCCCCTGCGTGCCTTCACGACTGGGGGGTAGAGAGGCCCTCACCAGTCCCCGCGTGCCATTACGGCACGGAGCACGGAGGGCCTCACCAGTCCCGCGTGCCCTCACGGCACGGAGTGAGGTAAGCTCACCAGACCCCGCTGTCTTCACGGCACGGGGCAGGGATGCCTCACCCGCCCCTGCGTGCCACACGGCAGGGACGAGGGAAGGCCTCACCAGTCCCGCGTGCCTTCACGAAACGGGGAAGGAGAGGCCCCTCTACCACCCACGGCAAGGGGCAGGGAGGGCCTCACCCACCCCGCGTGCCTTCACAGCACGGAGAGGAGCGGCCTCACCAGCCCCCGTGCATCTCAGGCACGGGCAGGGAGGCCTCACCAGCCCCGTGCTGCCTCACGGCAAGGATCAGGGAGGGCCATCACCAGCCCCGCGTGTCTTCAAGGCAACGGGGCAGGGAGGCCCCCTACCCCCGCGTGCTTCCAGGCACAGGGGTCAGGGAGGCCCTCACCAGCCCCCGCGTGCCTTCATGGCACGGGGCAGGGAGGGCCTCACCCGCCGCCGTGTGCCTTCACGGCAAGGATCAGGGAGGCCATCACCAGCCCCCGCGTATCTTCAAGGCACGGGGCAGGGAGGCCTTCACTAACCCCCGCGTGCTTTCATGGCACGGGGCAGGGAGGCCCTCACCAGCCCCCGCGTGCCTTCATGGCAAGGGGCAGAGAGGGCCTAACCCGCCCCCGCGTGCCACCACGTCAAGGGGCAGGGATGCCCTCACCAGCCCCCGCGTGCCTTCATGACAAGGGGCAGAGAGGGCCTACCCCCCCGCGTGCGTTCATCACGTCAAGGGCAGGGATGCCCTCACCAGCCCCCGCGTGCCTTCACGGCAAGGGACAGGAGGCTACCCCCCGTGTCCTTCACGGCAAGGGCAGGGAGGCCTCACCAAGCCCCCGCGTGCTTCAGGCAGGGGCAGGGAGCCCTCACCCCCCGCGTCCTTCAGCAAGGGCAGAGAGGGCCTAACCCGCCCCGTGGCCCACGCAAGGGGCAGGGAGCCTCACCAGCCCCGGTGCCCCTTTACGCAAGGGGAGGGAGGCCTTCCGCCAGGGACAGGATAGGGGAGGGAGGAAAGGAGGAGGAGGGGAGGAGGTAGGGGAAGGAAGAGGGAGAGAGGGAAGCAGGTGCAAGGAGGGGAGGGAAGGGTGAACAGAGAGAGAAGAATAAAAGAGAGAGAGAGAGAGAGGAGAGAGGGGAGAGAGAGAGATGGAGAGAGAGAGAGAGGAGAGAGAGAGAGAGAAGAGAGAGAGGAGAGGAGAGAGAGGAAGAGAGAGAGAGAGGGAGAGGAGAGAGAGAGAGAGAGAGAGAGAGAGAGAGAGAGGAGAATATATATATACTAGCCGCAAAGCCGCCCTCCGGGCGGACTTTTGGCTAGCTCCTGCGGAGGGCTATTAGGGTGGGCCTTTGGCCCACCACCTGTGTTGGTGGGCCGAAGGCCCACCAAACACGGACTCTCCAGATAGCCCCTTCTAACTTTCCTGAAATCACGGATGTAGAAATGTATGTATTACCCCCACCCATTCACTCACCCATTACCCATCACCCCCCACCCATTCACTCACCCATTACCCATCACCCCCCACCCATTCACCACCCATTACCCATCACCCCCCACCTATTCCCCCTCACCATCACCCATCATCCCCAACCCATCACCCCCACCCATTCACTCACCCCTCACCCCACACCCATTACCCCTCACCTCAACCATTCACTCACCTATTACCATTTACCCTACATCAAGGTTTCCTCAATTCTCGCATCCCCCTTTTTTTCACAATTATCGCAATAGGCTACTAAAAAAAAAAAAAAAAAAAAATTGATCGGATCATACCGTAATTGGCTTAAAACCCTTCCCCTGGTCAACCCCGGGTTCCAAAATGTGCCATATGAGTTGACTGCGCTACGGGGGGCGGAGCTATACCAGACACACACACACCACACACACACACACACACACACACAGACAGACGACAGACACAAATTTTGCTTTTATTATTATAGATTACCCATAACCCCCCACCTATTCCCTCACCCATCACCCATCACCCCCAACCCTCACCCCCCACCCATTCACTCACCCATCACCCACACCATTACCCATCACCCCACCCATTCACTCACCCATTACCCATCACCCTACATCAAGGCTTCCTCAATTCTCGCAACCTACTTTTGTTTTCACAATTCTCGTAATAGGCTGCTAAAAATAAAAAAAATAAAAAAGTGATCGGATCATCTCATAAGTGGGCTTAGACCTTCCCCTGGTCAAACCCGATTCCAAAAAGTGCCATTGAGGTGTTTGCGCCAAGGGGGCCGGAACCTATACCACACAACACACACACACCCCAAAACACACACACACCACAGACAGACACACTTTCGCTTATATTATTATAGATATATATATATATTATATATATCTAGAGAAAGAGAGAGAAGAGAGAGAGAGAGAGAGAGATGAGAGAGAGAGAGAGAGAGAGAGCGACAGAAGGAGAGAGAGTGGGAGAGAGGAGAGAGAGAGAGGAACGAGAGAGAGACGAGAGAGATGAGAGAGGAGAACGAGAGAGGAGATTGAGCGAGCACGGAGCAGAGAGGAGAGAGAGAGAGGAGACGAGCGAGAGGGAGAGAGAGAGACGAGGCGAGATCGAGAGAGAGAGGAGGAGAGAGAGGAGCAGAGAGGAGAGAGAGGAGAGAGACAGAGAGAGAGATGACGAGAGAGAGAGAGAGAGGAGGAGTAGAGAGGCCAGCAGATCGGGAGTGGAGAGCCCTCCGACGCGGAGCGGAGAGCGAGAGGAGAGAGAGAGAGGAGAGAGAGGGAGATAGATATGGAGAGGACCCCGACCGCTTGGAGAGAGAGAGAGATAGGAGACCGAGAGAGAGAACGCAGACAGACAGAAGAGAGACAGACATGACAAAACAGAGAGATAAGTAAGGATTGGAAAGGAAGAAAGAAACTATAATTTGTACTTAACATATTTTTCTACCATCTTGTCGCATACTTGGTAGCATCACTACACTCACACCACACACACACACAAACACCACCAAACCACACACCACACACAAACACACACACACCAACACAACACTACACACAAACACACACACACACACACACACACACCACACCTATTAGAGTACTGGTTATAGATCTTATCGTGTTTAAGCTTTATACTAAGACGGATGTCGCGTGCTCGAGGGTCGCCTAGAGGATTGCTGATGGTGAACCTTTTGCTGAGATTATGTTGACGAAGTATCACGCCATGGCCCATAAGATGACGTGGACACAGCTCACACCCGGCCCCCCCCCCCCTCTCGTTCTTCGCAGACATCACGTTAGAAAAACCTGCAGGGCTCCCGGACCTCGCACGCATCACAGTTGTGTGTTTGTCATCTACAAGCCGCACCGTCACCCAAGGATGATGGCAACGTTACGAGAGTGCATACCAAGGCCTGAGGAGGATTCACTGTCACCGGAAACTGCCAGTCGGCTACTACCTCACGTCCCTTAATCGCTCCGCAAACTCGGCCGTGAGGAGACGGAACAGAACAGGAGAGTACGAGCGAGCACGCGCGTACACCTTTGGGTGCAGCCCCGCCATTCTCATACTCCACCGAGACCTATCAGAGGTGTCACGTGTTTACCACCTCACACCCCCTCCGGCGGTGTACGTAGTACCTCCGTCATGTCATTTAAACCTGTTCCCGCGCTCAGTATATTAGACATTATTCTCATGGCCGTTACTTAACGAGCAAGGTGACAAATATTATGTATTAAACTTTATGCCACCACAGCTGTACATATTACCTCCATTACCAATATCTATCATTGGTAGTATCCTAATTGTCTTTACTCGAATCCTTGGCACTTAAATATTAATGTAATTACGTTAACAACCGCAACCGCCCCGACCACCGTAAGTCTCCATAATACCACTTTATTGACGCCCGTAATTTCTGGGCACCTCACGAAGCGCAACGCCTTAACAACCCGTTCAAGACGGGCGTCATCACAGGCACCATTCACCTCTTTACAGGTCGCAGCCCAAACCAGTATCAACATGGACCGTGCAAAACCGTTACTCCGTAAAATAACCATACTAAACAAGGTAACACACCACACCACACACACACACACACTACACACACACACACACACAGATCACACACACACACATCAACACAACACCAACACACACACCACACACACAATACAACACACACAACACACACATTCTTACACACACACACACACATCACCACCACACACATACACTAAATAATGACTTTATTTACCACACCACACCCCCCGTTTGCCGATATGAGGGGAGGAACGGGGACCTAACGCCAATGTATTCGTGGGCGAGTATAGGTAAATACAATACACTGCGCCTCTTAATACACGTAATCCCCAACTCCCCTACTCTCCCAATACTTTACATCTTGTAGCCGAGATGGCCAGTGGGTGATGTGCCCAGTTACACGTACTTCCGAGGCACTTGAGATTGGCATGTGGTGAACAGGGGCCGTCCTTCTGCCATCGAGAGGGTACCTGTGCAAACTAAATCGGGCGACCGGCGGGTCCTTCGTCAACGGTGCGGCTGGACTGCTTATCGGTACGCTCACTGCCCTGCTTGTTGACAGCCCTCCCTTCCTTGATCATGTCCTGCACCACCCCTCTGGTCCTGCACGGCGGGCCTACCCCACCAACCAAGATAGTGAACCAGTTGTTATGTAGTGTTATGCCTAACTCCTGAGAATGCGTGACACTTTTAACTTAATCAGCCCCAGCATTATAGATATGATCATGACAAGTAACCAAAAAGAAAAAGGCTATGAGTTAAAAAAGACTAAAAAAGATCCCGTTTCTTAAATTTCCCAAAACACCACGATACGCTATAAAGCATCTATGCAGGAGGGAAAACGCAAAACAAATTAAAGAAAAATTGCAATCCTATAGTCTCTAAGCTTGCATCCAGCATAATAATGACGATATTTCCCGAACGTGCTGTGACCTGGGTCGTAAACGTCGAGCGCTCGGCCAGTCCCCAACCCAGCCCCACGGCCAGCTCCTGGCCCACACTTTCTTCTCAGTCCTGCTATTGTCGCCTACTTACTCAAAGTGAACAAAATAACACTCCCTTAAACCAGCAAATACATGTATTTTCCCACGGTGTGTCTGACAGACAGATCCAAGATACCTTTGACCTATCTAGACAGTTGCACGTACAAAATTAAAGGCTTCACGGAATATGACAAAGCGCACATCCACGCCCAGGACAAAAAACTCCTCACCGGGCTCGAACTTGTTCCGGACCCACGAAGGCAAAAGAAGCTCCACGCGAGCTTGCAACATCTACACCACAAACCGAGCAACCCTCGCACGGGTGCGCCTGAAGACACATAGGAAGCGTGCGCATTTCCTCCCTCTAGCCAGTCCTGTAGTTTTGACCATCTAGTCGGGTGTTCATCTTACTATCACCACCACTACAACACCAATACCCCAGTCACATATCCCCTTTGACTGTTTAAAGGGAACCCATTAAGATGTAGGAAAAGTTCTTACGGCTAGTAATCAAGGTAGAACAAGAAGTAACGGATTCAAACTGGAAAAGCGTAGATTTAAGAAGGAAATATGGAAAAAATGGTTCACAAATAGGGTGGTAAATGATTGAAATGGATTCAGTCGTCAGGTAGTTAGTGCGGAGTCAATAGGGAGTTTTAAAAGGAGGCTGGACAAACAATTTCATGGACGGGGATGAAAGGTGGAAGTACGTAGGTAGTATTAAGTAACAGGAAGTGTAGGTCTCACAGCCTCTTGTAGCTTCCTTATGTTCTTATGTACCACCATCACAACCACACCACTACACTTAAACTCCACAATCACACCATCCGCTCTCAACCACCTCCATTAACCACACACCACCCACCCACCACCTCCTCCACCCCTCATCATCAACACTATATTATCATTTTACGGGGAATTTTTCACCGTAACCACACATTTTAAAGCGTTGTAATTGACCCATAATGTTTGTCTTTAAGAAGGTATTACAGTTATCGGGAAATTTATGGAACAAGAAACACTGTACACGAAGTACTCAGTCGCCTGTCGTCCCCCTGAAGTGGGGTTGTGTTTTGGGTTTAGTCTCGGGTTGAAGGCTACGTCTGGGGGGGAGTGTTGGGGAGGCGGAAGTGAAGTGGGTTTTTGTGTTTGGTGCGGGGGTTGAGATGGTACTTTTTAAGGAGTGAAGGAGGCTGGGGTTTAAGGGGGGGTAAAAGGGTCGAGGAGAGTTAGTGAAGGGTTTGGTGAGGCGCTTAAGACTTTTGGGGGAGGCGATAGAAGACCAAAAAGGAGTTTTGCAAGTGAAGTAAACGAATTGAAAAGCTTGTGAAGAACGGAAAAAATACGTTCTCTTAGTGTGGAGGGAAAGGGTCCAAGTGGAGAAATGGAGGGGCCACGCGAGTGATGTGCCTAGGGGGGTACCAGAACGGTTATCGCGATACTAAGGTTCCTATGGGGTCCCCGGGGGATTGGGTGTTTTGGAAGGTATTTTGATCATGGACCCCGCCCGGGGGAAAAAAAGGGAAAACAATGACCATTTTTGTGTGCCGAACTCTTTTCAGGTACTCTCGGGCGCAAGAGGACGATAGGAGAATAGGAAGGTAGACGATACATCTTTACCCGAAGGTAAAATCTGGTTTTTGGGTGACATCAGTTAGGCATCTTGACAGCGGGTTCGTACAGAAAAGGGGATGCGCATGAAGTGGGTGAGTTACCCAGAAAGGATAGGTTTGTTAGTGACAAGATATTTGAGTGCATGGGGGCCCAAGGGGAAAAACCCCATCGTTCCTGAGCGCTGGGGGAAATGATTTGATGTGTAAGAAGGGGGTTTTGCTACGGCGGTTAAAGGGGAAGCGTAGGTAATGTTGGGGGACAGGGGTGGGCCTGTGGTGTGGGTGCCTTCAAAGACGCTTTTTTAGACATGTGGTACTCCGGGTATTTGGGGTAAATTTGCGCTGGCACTTCATGCAAACCAAGGGTTTGGGGCCCTTTTGTCGACAGCTGGGACCCTTTTTTTTTTTCGGGCAAACAACCTCTACCCCCAGGCGGGGTTTTCACTTTTTCGAGAAAGGTTTTAGGCTTTTAATTTGAAAGGGGGTTTAGGCACGCATTTTTTAAGATAGAGAAAACCGGGAAAGACACGGGGTCGGGGTAAAAAAACCTTGCACACTGGGAGGGTTTCAGAAGGCAGGAACAAAGGGTGATTCGTAAGAAGGAAAGAGGAGGGGTTTATTTAAAGAAAAAGGGAAAAATTTAAAAAAAAAAAAGAGGAGTTGTTTGAAAGTTCTATACAA
Organism: Chionoecetes opilio; assembly: GCA_016584305.1. Classification (NCBI taxonomy): domain Eukaryota; kingdom Metazoa; phylum Arthropoda; class Malacostraca; order Decapoda; family Majidae; genus Chionoecetes; species Chionoecetes opilio. The sequence continues at coordinate 224,664 of JACEEZ010013225.1, forward strand.
ACGTAGGATATTTTAAAAAGAAATTTCCTGAAGGAATAAATAGTGTAGGGGTTTTTTTTGATATAATAGCATTAACAAAACATGGTTGGATATGTCGGGGAAAGGTATTCTCCGGAAGTCGAGATAGCGGGGTTAAAAAGTTTTTTTCACAAAGGACAGATGGCAGACAGGAGGAGGAGTTGCGCTTTATGCAAGAGTGCATTGCGTGTTGTGTTAACAATGTTAAAAAAAACAGATGACCAAGAGTCTATATGGTAGGGGTTACGGGGGGAACTAGAAAATGGTTTTGGGTGTTGTGTTAGGCCTGCAAACTTATGTAAAGAGGATTCAGCTCCTAATGGGAAAAAAAAACAAAGCCTGCAGATATAACCATTATGGGGGTGGGAGATCTTTCTTAGGAAATAGACTGGGATTTAATCATGGTGACAGCGATGCAGATGAATTGTTAAAAAACCCAGAAAACTTCCTAGTCGCAATCAAGGAGCCAATAGGGGAGATAATATTAAGATTATTGCGGACAAAAGAGACGATTTGTTAAAAAAGTGGGGGTGGGGGGGAATTTAGAAATAGCGCCTTTATGAGATCGTTTGCTTAAAATGGAAGTTGGAAAATTAAATGGAAATGGGCATCGAATACCTAATTTCAGAAAGGCCAATTATGCGGGTTAAGAAACACCTGGAGGTTTTTTAATAAAAGTGGGGGGGGGAAAGAAATTTTCCCGGGACAGGGCTTTGACGGGAAACCCAAATTATGAAGGATTAGGGGGCACTGGAGGAAATTGGGGGCTCAGATATGTAGGGGGGTCGAGTGAGGAGATAAAAAGGTGTTAAGGGGGGAAGTGAGGTCGGGCTGGGGAGGAAATTAAGAGGTTAAAGGGGAAGTGAGGGGAGCCCAGGAGGATTATACCCCATTTGTAAAGAGTATAATTGAGGAAGAAAAAAATATTCCTTATAGGGGTTGGTCCCAGAAAGAGTGTCCCAAAAAGGATGAAACCCAAATTAAAAAACAACATTTGGGGTAAAAGAAACATTTATTTAAGATTCAAAACAGGATTTGGGAAACAAAAACAGTATAACTGATGGCGAGGACGTGAAGAAATTAACTCGAGTTCTAAAAACAATTATGAGATTAATAGCAGAACAGGGAACAGGGCCCAAAGGGGTTTTATCAGGTTTATAAAACAAAGACAGGGAAAAAGTTTGGGGGCCGTTAAGTCAGGGCAAGGTGAGGTCTTAAATACGGATAGGGTATGTGAGGGTCTAAAAGATTATTTTAAATGTTTTTACGGAGGGGGAACACAGACGATACCGATAGTGAACAATTTTTAAAAGGGAAACGATGAGGAAAACCAAAAAATTGGTAACAGAGAAAAGGTGGGGGAGGGGATAGAAAAAAAGAAAAAATTTAAATGCCCGGGCCCTGAAGTGTTTACCGGATATTAAAGGAATGCAAGTAGGTTGTTATGATCGTTTGTGCACATTTTTTGGAAATCGGGTTGAGTAGGGGATGTGCCATTTATTTTGGGGGAAGGAAATGCGTTCCATATTTAAGAAGGGGAAAGGGACTAAAGTCAAATTTTCCCAGTAGGGCTAACATCGTGGGGGCTAAATTATTGGGGAAAATATTTTGGAAAAAAAAATTAGAGAGCACTTAGATAAAAATAGTTTGATCAATGATTCACAAAAAGGATTTACCCAAAGGGGAGGTCATTTTTCTCACCAATTTTTTGAGTTTTTGTAGGAAAATTTTATGAGACGGCAATAATGATAAAGGGTTATGATTAATTATCTGGATTTAGTAAGCATCTGACAAAAAACAACGAGCGCTCTTAAATAAGGTTTGGGCTCATGGGATGGTGGGCAGGTTCTTTATTGGATCGAGCTTGGCTAAGTAATAGGCAACAAAGGGTTCAATTAAAAGGTTCCAAATCTGAAAAGGGGACTGGTGACAAGTGGAGTTCCACAATAGTCGTTTTGGGCCCATTTCTATTTTTGATCCCATCAACGACTTGGATAGTGGGATTAGCATGATATCAGATGTTTGCTGATGATACTAAGTTAGGTAGGATTATTGGATCATAGTCTACGTAAACAATTGCGGGAGATTTGATAAACCTTAAAAGAGGGGAGTCAGATGGCAGATGGAATTTTTTATTATAAATGTAGCTTTATGAAAAGTTGGTAGAAAAAAACCCCCGGGAATAGATACACCATAACAATGTATCGCTGAAAATCAGAAGGTGAAAAAGATCTTGGGTGAGGGTGAGCCCGACCTCCACCTGGAAAACAATGTATTTAGGCCAGAAATGGCTAATAGGGTATTAGGATTCATTACCAGAAGTGTTAAAAGTAGAAGTGCGGAAGTTATTCTAAAGCTTTATCTGGCTCTAGTCAGGCCTCACCTAGACTATGCAGTTCAGTTTTTGGTCTCCATATTCAGGATGGATATAGTGGTTGTTAGAAAAAGTGCAGAGAAGGATGACCAAAATTATACAAGGGATGCGTAACTTTAGTTATGAGAGGAGATTGAAGTTATTAAAATTACACTCACTCGAGAGACTCAGAGTAAGGGGCGATCGGATAGAAGTTTTTAAGTGGATAAAGGGATTTAATAAGGAGAGGTAGGAAAAGTTCTTACGGCTTTTAAACCAGGGTAGAACAGAGAAGTAACGGATTCAAGCTGGAAAAGCGTAGATTTAGAAAGGAAATAGGGAAAAACTGGTTCACAAATAGGGTGGTGAAGGAATGGAATGGTCTCAGTAGACAGGTAGTTAGTGCTGAGTCATGGGGAGCTTTAAAGGGGAGCTGGATAGGTTCATGGATGGGGATGAAAGGTGGATGTAGGTAGTGTTAGGTGACAGGAACTACCACGTGTAGGCCTCGCGGCCTCTTGTAGTGTCATTATTTTCTTATGTTTTTATGTTCTTAAGTAGCATTAGTATACCTGTAGCTATTTTTCTTTCATTAAGTAAGATGAATGGAAATGGGTGGCCATGGCATAGCCATTAAAAATATGGTTGAATTTTCGTCAGCCCTCTGACTCAGATCTGGGGGTGTCCAATGAAATTTCAGGAACCCTTTCAGATCCGCCACTGCCCACTCATTCCTCTCACTCTCTCCCACTCCCTCCCTTTCTCTCTCTATTACCTTACCCTGCAGAAACATGAAAAAAAGCTACAAATAAAGCGTTGTCTGGCCAAAAATCATCCTCTTTTTCCTCCCAGCTGCCTGCACACAACGTCCTGCCTTCTTGCTGGCTCGATCTCGTTTGGCGCTTGTACCGGATTACTGAAAGAGCTCAACACTGCTTCGAAACCTGAAACATTTCCTTTATTTCCTTCCCACGCCTACTTGTTGACCTTGACAATTAGCTCTAGACCTGTAACGTGGTCCAAGTCCTTGAATAAATGTGAGTTAGTAATAGGTTGGTATAGTTTTGGAGTAATTGGTTTATAACTTTATATTGATCAGGGTTCTTTAGTGCTTAAAACTCGTTAACAGGTTCCCAGAGGATTGTGGGAGGATATAATTTTCTTTCTTTTTGACTACGTAGTTTGTGGTTGTTTAAAGGGGACTGGGATGCCTTGTTAGCAGTGGCGGGATAGGTATCTGTTAATTGGGGGCACCTGGGGGGGCACTAGGCAGGCAGAGCTCAGGTGCCACTCTGATGCCACATAGATGTGTAGTATAATGACATATCTAAGATCAGATCATGGTAGGTATTATACCACTAACATAATAATGGCAGCCCATGGCAGTGGGGGGGCACCCTGAGGGGCACCCATGGATTATCATGGGGGGTAGTACCTCACCATAGCTACACCACTGCTCCCTTCGAGCTATTGATGGAGTTGGTAATGGCCAGAAGTCTCACTTGCCCTATTCTATGCACTTCAAGCTACAACTTAAACCTTGATAGGAAATACAGCAGTGAAGGAGGTTCACATGTCCATCATGGATGGAAGGGAATCTCCAAGCTCACACAAAGCATTCAGGTGTGCTGCTGTTCTAGCGATGGTGACAAGTGGTGACAAGGCGTTCAAGGGGTGTCTGAGCAGCCGCCGAGCTGGTGACATCACACATGGCGCACATAGTTTTTGGCCCATGAATTCTCTGAACGTAAAAGATTGCATCACTCAAAAGTAGTACCATTCAGATTAAAAACTGAACTTAATGCTCTATCCGTTTTAGTACTTGCTAGAAGATTTTGGGTCCAGTCGTTTCTCCGTATGAAATTTAGGCCGTGACGCCCAAACTGACAAACGGCCGAATGCTCACGGCCTAAACAACATACGCATTTTAAAATTGTACCCGGCTGAAACGACCTGGACCCAACTCCTTGACTTACCTAGAAGCATTCTACAACTCAACCTCGATTGTCATTCAACAATACGGTGTATTTCAATATATTTCACCCCTATATGTATGAGATACCAATTTTTTTCTCTCTCTATCGTCTCTGCTCTCTCTTCTCTCTCTCTCTCTCTCTCTCTCTCCTCTCTCTCTCTCTCTCTCTCTCTCTCTCTCTCTCTCTCTCTCTCTCTCTTCTCTCTCTCTCTCTCTCTCTCTCTCTCTCTCTCTCTATCTCTATATATGATACTAATATATAATATATATATAGAATATATATCTTTTCTCAGCGTGCGTCACGATCGGTCACGATTAGGGATTATATATATATATATATATATATATTAATATAATATTATATATAATATATTATATATATATATCTATATATATATAGAATATATAATAATATAAAGCGAAAGTGTGTCTGCTGTCTGTCTGTCTGTCTGTCTGTGTGTGTTGTGTGTTGTGTGGTATAGTTCCGCCCCCGTGGCGCTATCACCTCATTATGCACATTTTTGGAACCGGGTTGAACAGGGGAAGGTCATAAGCCCACTTATGAGATGATCGAGCAATTTTTTTTTTTCTTTTTTTTTAGCAGCCTATTAGCGATAATGGGAAAAAAAAAAAAGTGAGGTTGCGAGAATGAGGAAACCTTATTGATGTAGGGTGATGGGTTAATGGGTGAGTGAATGGTGTGGGGGTGATGGGTAATGGGTGTGGGGTGATGGGTGGAATGAATGGGTGGGGGGTGATGCGCGTTAGGGGGTGTGGGTGATGGTGAGGGAATAGGGGGGGGGTGAATGGGTTAATGGTAAATATAAACGAAAGTGTGTCTGTCTGTCTGTCTGTTGTCTGTGTGTGTGTGTGTGTTGTGTGTGTGTGTGGTTCTGGTATAGGTTCCGCCCCCCGAGGCGCAATCACCTCATTGGCACATTTTTGGAACCGGGTTGGACCAGGGGAAGGTTTTAAGCCCAATTATGAGATGATCCGATCACTTTTTTTTTTTTTTTAGCAGCCTATTAGCGATAATTGTGAAAAAAGTGGGTTGCGAGAATTGAGGAAACCTTGATGTAGGGTGATGGGTAATGGGTGAGTGAATGGGTGGGGTGATGGGTAACGGGTGTGGGGTGAGGGTGAGTGAAGGTGGGGGTGATGGGAGATGGGTGAGGGAATAGGGGGGGGGGTGATGGGTAATGGTAAATATAAGCGAAAGTGTGTCTGTCTGTTCTGTCTGTCTGTGTGGTGTGTGTGGTGTGTGTGTGTGTGTGTGTGTGTGTGTGTGTGTGTCTGGTATAGGTTCCGCCCCCCGTGGCACAATCACCTCATATGGCACATTTTTGGAACCGGGTTGACCAGGGGAAGGTTTTAAAGCCCAATTATGAGATGATCCGATCACTTTTTTTTTTTTTTTAGCAGCCTATTAGCGATAATTGTGAAAAAAAAATTGGGTTGCGAGAATTGAAGGAAACCTTGATGTAGGGTGATGGGTAATGGGGAGTGAATGGGGGGGGTGAGGGGTAAGGGGTGTGGGGTGGGGATGGGTGAGGTAAAGGAATGGGGGGGGGGTGTGGGTTGGGGGTGATGGGTGATGGGTGAGGGAATAGGTGGGGGGTGATGGGTAATGGGTGAGTGAATGGGTGTGTGGTGATGGGTAATGGGTGAGTGAATGGGTGGGGGGTGATGGGTAATGGGTGAGTGAATGGGGGGGGGGGGAGGGGTAATGGGTGAGTGAATGGGTGGGGGTAATACATACATTTCAAACATCCATGATTTCAGGAAAGTTAGAAGGGGCTATCTGGAGAGTCCGTGTTTGGTGGGCCGAAGGCCCACCAAACACAGGGGGTGGGCCAAAGGCCCACCACCAATACCCCTCCGCGGGGAGCTAGCCAAAAAAGTCCGCCGGAGGGCGGCTTTGCGGCTAGTATATATATATATACTAGCCGCAAAGCCGCCCTCCCGGGGGGACTTTTTCGCTAGCTCCTGCGGAGGGCTTTTTGGTGGGCCTTCGGCCACCACCTGTGTTTGGTGGGCCTTCGGCCCACCAAACATGGACTCTCCAGATAGCCCCTTCTAACTTTTCCCGAAATCATGGATGTAGAAATGTATGTATTCCCCCCGCCCAGGGACTCACCCATTACCCATCACCCCCCACCCATTCACTCACCCATTCCCCTCACCCCCCACCCATCACTCACCATTACCCATCACCACACACCCATTCATCACCCATTACCCATCACCCCCACCATTTCCCTCACCCATCACCCATCACCCGAACCCATCACCCCCACCCATTCACACACCCATCACCCACACCCATTACCCACACCCCACCCATTCACTCACCCCTTACCCATCACCCCACATCAAGGCTTCCTCAATTCTCGCAACCCACTTTTGTTTGCACAATTTTCGCTAATAGGCTGCTAAAAAAAAAAAAAAAAAAAAGTGATCGGATCAATCTCATAAGTGAGCTTATGACCTTCCCCTGGTCGACCTTTTTCCAAAAAGGTGCCATATGAGGTGTTTGCGCCACAAAACCTTCCCACAACCAAAACGTCACAACAAAAAACATTAATTGTAAATTTTTAAAATAAAAAAGGGGGGGGATAGATTTAAAATTTAAATGATTTTAGGTAAAGAATTAGTAAAATAAATTATAATTTATTTTAAGATTATTTTAATAATATATTTTTTAATTTTAAATAATATAAAATATTTAAAATAGTGTGTTTTTTAATATGGGTTTTGGGTCGGTTTACTTGGGTTGGGAAAAACTTTATCAAGGCACTTGGAATGAATGTTTAATTTATATTTGAAGGGGAGCCATTTTTTTGGGAAAAAAAAATTTAAAATATCTATTATCAAAAAAAAATTAATGAGAAACGGACTGGGGTGTAGGGTCTTAATTGGGAAGGGGTAAAAAAGTTTTTTTTGGGGAAATAAGCTTGTTGGCATGAAAGAGGTTCATGAAACAGGGGGTAGGGATTATTTTAAGGTAACTAGGATTTTAAAAAATGGTAGTGATGATTGTTTTTCAATTTCATATGTGAACTTAATATTTGGGTGCTGAGAATTAAGGTACTTCAGAAATTCCCTTATTTCTGAAGTACCTTAATTCTCAGCACCCAAATATTAAGTTCACATATGAAATTGAAAAACAATCATCACTACCTTTTTTTAGATATCCTAGTTACTCGTAAAAATAATTACCTACCACCTCAGTCTATAGAAAACCTACTTCACTGGCTTAGGAACTCAATATGCTTCATTTATCCCAAACCCTTTTTTAAAAAATCAATACTTTTAAAGGGACCCTACTACAAGATGCTATAGTTTCTCATCTAAGGGGTTTTTTCCTTGAAATGAGATCAAATTCCTTACTAATTTTTTCCAAAACAATGGCTACCCCCTCAAATTAATTGAAACAATCATCCCCAAAGTTCTTAGATAAAAAGTTCAACCCAGAGTCAAACGAACCCGAACCCATATTAGACACACACTATGTTAAACCCCCCATTTTAGGCCATCTCAGTTACACCATTCGGAAAAAACTCAATGATTACTTAAGTCACATCTTCCTAACTCAAAATTAAAATTATTTTACTAATTCTCTTACCCTAAGAACTCATTTAAAATATAAAGATCTATACCTAAAGCCCTTATTTCTAACATAATTTACGAATTCAAATTTTCTAGTTGTAACGCTAGATACGTCGGCGAGACGCAAGGAATCTAACCTTAGGCTTTCTGAGCATAAGGTGTTTCTGCACGTATGGTCGACCCATTTCTTCACCTTCGCAATCTGCAATCCGCTCCCACTCACATGATTTAGATCACCCTTTTTCTATGAATGACTTTAGTATCCTATCCAAGGCACACTACCCTAGTGACACTAAATTATTAGAAGCTATACACATCAAGCACTTGTCCCCTGATCTTTAAAAACCAAGTCATTTCACAACAACTACAAAATACTCAAATGACTACCACTGTTTTTGATTGCCCGACTCTCGGTTCGATCGCCCCACACAAGCTGAATGTCACCCACAAAACTAGTGTTCATCAGTCCTCTACCAACTCAGACAGCATACACACCAAGGTCCGTTAAGTACAAATTATATTTTATTATTAGTAGTAATTTTTGGAAATTTGGAATATTTATTGTTCTAAGAATTTAAAATTTTTTAGATGTTCGCTTTTTAGCATACAATATATTAAATTTTAACTATTTTTAGCCTGATGATGCCCAAATGCCTTGGCGAAACGTTGCGCATAAACAACCCCAAGGTTTTATGAGTGTCTCTGTCACCCTGAAACATCATGATATATATATATATATATATATATATATTATATATATATATCACTATCGTGACGCACGCAGAGAAATGACCGTAGAGAGAATGACTGAGAGAATGAGAAAATCATTGAAGATAGTGAAGCCTTCTCTACACCCCGCAAAAACCATCCTGCCCAGCCAGGACGAGACCAGTGCTCAAGACCTGTGCTGAGTGAAGAGGGCGAGCTAAGAACGAAGTATTCAGATCGGCAATGACTATCGTAGAATAAGTGATGGCCTAGGGACACTAATCCAGATCCGTTAACTTGCCCGCCTACCCAAAACCTTACAACCTTTCACGAGCTGCCAATAGAAACAGACAAGATAGGAGACCAAAGCATCCAAGTTACAAACATTGTATCCATGTTACAAAGTTACATTTGACATTGATAAAGACCACATACCAGATGACTTCCTGTTAATTTATCTTTTGTTGATGACGCCTTTCCACTTAATCTTCAAGTTCAAGACAGAGGGATATACGAAAGATGCCAGAAAATTGGTATTGCGATGGAAAAATTCCGTATTGTAAAGGCTCTTTTCATTCAACTTTACTCAATTCATGCTTTTTTAAAAGGAGAGGAACAACTGAAACAAGTCCCACTAGTCTTTGTTTTAATGAGTAGAAGCAAAAAGGAAAAACGACCAAAGAGAAATTTACAGAGAGTACCATTAACAGGAAAGGTTTTTGCAAAGGCCAAAAAAAAACAAAGAGTGTACCAAGGGGGGGNAGCACATTTTAGGTTGAGTAGCGCTGTCCATTATTTGTGGAGGAAAGAAATGTTGTTCCATATTTAAGAAGGAGACAGGACAAAAAGTCAAATTATATAATTATCGACCCGTAAGTCTAACGTCAGTGGTAGGTAATTTTTGGAATCATTTATTGCAATATACTTTAGAGAACACTTAGATAAAACATAGTTTGATCAAGTTTCACAACAGGATTCACCAAGGGGTTTAGGTCAGTCCCCACCAATTTATTGCGTTTTTATAGGAAAGTTTATGAGACGGCAGATAATGATAAGGATTATGATATAATATATCTGGACTTTAGAAAGGGGCTTTTGACAAAGTACCCACACGAGCGACTCTTAAATAAGGTTAAGGCTCAATAAATAGGGGGGAAAGGGGTTCTTCGTTGGATCAGAGCTTGGCTAAGTAAGAAAGGCAACAAAGGGTTACAATTAATGGTTCTAAATCTGAATGGGGGCAGGTAACGAGTGGAGTTCCACAGGGTCGTTTGGGTCCATTACTATTTTTTGATTTACATCAACGACTTGGATATTTGGGATTAGCAGTGATATCGCAAGTTTGCTGATGATACTAAGGTGGGTAGGATTTTTGGATCACTGTCTGATGTAAACATATTGCAGGGAGACTTAGATAAACTTAATGAGTGGGCAGTCAGATGGCGGGATGGAATTTAATTTTGATAAGTGCAGCGTTATGAAGTTGGTAGAAAAAACCCTGTAATAGATACACCATACGCATGTATCGCTGAAAAGATCAGAAGGTGAAAAAGTTTTTTGGAGTGAGGGTGAGCCCAGACCTCCGACCTAGGAAACAATGTATTGAGGCCAGAAATAGAGCTAATAGGGTATTAGGATTCATTACCAGAAGTGTTAAAAGTAGAAGTGGGGAAGTTATTCTAAAAGCTTTATCTGGCTCTAGTCAGGCCTCACCTGGGACAATGCGGTTCAGTTTTGGTCTCCATATTACAGGATGGATATAGCCTTGCTAGAAACATTGCAGAGAAGGATGACCAAAATGATACAAGGGATGCGTAACTTTAGTTATGAGAAGAGATTGAAGTTATTAAAGTAACACTCACTCGAGGGGATGCAGAGTAAGGGGCGATCGATAGAAGTTTTTAAGTGGATAAAGAGATTTAATAAAGGAGAGGTAGGAAAAGTTCTTACGGTTTTTAAACCCAAAGGTAAAAACAAGAAGTAATGGATTCAAGTGGAAAAGCGTAGATTTAGAAAGGAAATAGGGAAAACTGGTTCACAAATAGGGTGGTGAATGAATGGAATGGACTCAGTAGACAGGTAGTTAATGCGAAGTCATTAGGGACTTTGAAGAGGGGTGGATAGGTTCAGGGATGGGGATAAAAGGTGGATGTGGGTTTAGTGTTAGGTGACAGGAACTACCACGTGTAGGACTCGCGCCCTCTTGTAGTTCCTTATTTTCTTATGCTCTTATGTTCTTATGTACTCCTTTCCTTTCATCTACCTCTTTTTATTTCGCCTCCTCTTTCTTTAATTTTCCTTGTGTTATACTCTTCCTTTACTCTTTGTTTCGCCTTTAGTCAGATTCGCCGTGTACCTGAAATGTGATCCGTGGGAATTGCGTGCCAAAAAAAGCGATTTCTTTGTTTAAATGGCATCTATTGGGTCTTAGTAGACAAAAAAACCCTTTGGTGGCTATTTTACTTTTGGGAATTTGGGTTTTTGGGGGGCTTAAAGGGGGGTACCGTCTTTTTACATTTTTATCGCCCGAAATGAAAGCGCTAATATTGATATGACTATTTTTTATCTCTTAAAATATTAATGGGAAAAATTATGAAACAAAAATAATATGATAAATAAAATATTTTTAACGGGATCTATGAAAGAAAAAACACGTTCCAAGCGAGCAGGCTCAGCACAACCAGATAAGATAAGATTTTCATCCTATCTAGACACTTTGCAAGTACCAACTACAAGGTTATTGACTATACAAAGCGCCGCCACGTCAGCACGAACTAGGCGGACTCAAACCGCTGACCGAATGCGCAGGGACGCTGCACATTGCGAGGTCACGTCTCCCCCAAACCCTTTGCCACCCTGACGGGCTCAGCACAACCAGCGAAGTTCATAATACAAGACGCGATGAACATACGCAATGTTCCTATGAAGCTTCTGCTATCTCATGTAGACACCAAGTCCCAGCTCACAGAATTTTTTGGGAAACGATTGCTGAAGCATTTCTCTGGGAGTAACAAAGGGCTTGTTGTTGTGTATGGGTCATCAGCATACACCAATGCAAACAACATCATCATTCAGAATATGTCCACTCACAATCACGAGGATGCTGACACACAGATCCCGCTTCATGTCATCGATGCAGCAAGACAAGGAACGTCAACGCGAGACATGTATGTGTGGTCCCCCAGACACAGATGTGTTTTGTTGTTGATAGATCTTGTTGCCAACCACACCATCCCAGGACAATTTTGAAGATGTTAACTGGCAGAGCGAAGTTCTTCCGGACAATTGACATCAAAGAGAGGTGCACTGCGATTGGAACGGAGAAGTCAAAGGCTTTGATAGGGCTGCACAACTTCACTGGCGCGGATTGGGTGGAAAGTTCTTCAGTATATCGGAAAAAAAGCGTGGATAACCAAGTTCCTGCAACTACCTTCGAGAGCAAGATTATCAAGACTTTCCAGATCTTTGGATGTTCAGACAGTCTTCCTGAAGCGATGTTTTCAATGTCGAGACGTTCGTCTGCAGTGTATACTCCAGCAAAGTTTGTGCGTCACATTGCCAGATCTTCGATGGGAGCTGTTCAAGGTCAAGAACTTGGAGGGTGAAAAGTTCCACCGACGCGAAGCACTTCTGAACCCCACAACAACGTGCCAACCTGATGTCAAAAGAGACAAAACCTACCCAAAAACCAAGGCCAAAGAACCTGCTCCCCGGGGGGCAATGGATGGAAACCCAAATGACGACAAAAACCTTATACCAGTATAATGTCTCGAAAGCCAGCACCCCGTGCAGTACTTGAACTAGTTTTGGTGTGGATTGCAAAGGTGCGTGCAAAGAGAAAGTGAAACTGTTCATGCATACAAAATCGCCTGCCAGCACAGCATTATGCAAATGCACCGACTGTGGAAAAAGTGAAAGACTACAGTATTTGTGACGAAGATGACATGTAGCCAATCAGTTTGCCAATGTATTTAAAATCAGCAAATGACCCCATAAGATTCATTTAAGATTTTACATTCATTTTGTCTATTGTTAGTATTCATTAGATGTTGAGTGGAGTAATTACTGGTGGTAAAAGGTGGTATGAATGTGTGATGATTACAGAAAAGTATATTTTTATTTCCTTATTTGTATCAGTGCTATGAAGTCATGTCATAATATTACATGTTTATCATACATTTGTCGTTTTTTCTTATATATAAAACATACACAATCATATCGTGTAAATATCATAGTATATGCCTAAATAATGTAGCAAAAGAAAAAACAATTCTGACACTAACTGGTGCTGAGGTTGTTAAATCTTCTAGTCACGGATGACTTATTTCTGCATTGGATACTTATCTGGGAAGAACATACTTCATAAAATAGTGCTACGTTACTATCATCGATTAGGCTAGCATTAATTTATTGTACATATATTTAGTTTAGAATTGTTTTATAGTAGGAGACAATCAAAGGGGCTGCAATGGACAAAATCTTAACCTAATTCAGAGACGGCGGATATCGTGGTCACAGACTCTGCATGTACAAATAACATATTTGTTAATGCATCAATAATTATTCCAGATATCAACTAAATATTTGGTACTTAATGAATAATGATACGAGGAAGACACCAGATTTTTTTCATAATTTTCCGATTAATATTTTAGGAGATAAAAATAGTTATAACAATATTAGCGCTTTAATTTCGGGCGATAAGCTGCGAAATGACAGTATCCCAGTTTAAAACCCCCACAAAAAACCCAAATTCCCCAAAAAATAATATTGCCACCCAAGTTTTTCTGTTTACTAAAACCCTATAGATGGCATTTAAACAATAAATCGCTTCTGGCACGCAATTCCCACGGTCTGGCACGGTGAACCTGATACTCCTCTTTCTCCTCTTCTTTTCTATACTTTCTCTTTCCCCTCTGATTCACTTTCCTCCTTCCTCTTTATCATTATTTATGACTCGTATTCCTTTCCTTAAAACGCCTTTCCCGTTCCTCTTTTTTCCACCTTTTGTTCGATTTTTCCCCAACCTTTTCTCTTCTTGAACTCATTTCATTCTTGTTTTCATCTTCCTCCTCGCCAAATTTCTCATCACCTTCGTCTCCTTCTCCTCCCCCCCCCTTGTGTCACAGTTCTCGTGGTCAGCACAACAGTCTTTTAGCGGTGACCCAGTGACCCAGCTTTTCCTTCCTGCCTGCTCACTTCGTCGTTATGTTGGCACTATAGGGTTTTATTATTTTTGAGATTGGTTTTTTAATTTTTTTATGCGCGGGGTCTGTGGTCAGGTTTTTGGGTGAATTGTTTGGCGGCAGGCTGTTAGTGGAAGAATCGGGGGTGGGAGGTGGGGTTGTTATAATGCCTGGCTTTATAAACTTTTTCTCTTTTTTTTTTTTTTTTCGTTTCTCTAAGTGACTTTCTCGTTTTTCTTTGATTTCTTTTTCCTTTTTGTTAGATTTGTTTCTTTAATTAAATTGTATATTTTTTCATCATTTTTTTTCTTCTTTTCTTTATCTCTTTCTTCTGCTTCTTCTGCTTCTTCTTTTTCTTATGTTTCTTCTTCTCTCAACACTTATGTTTTCTTTCCTCCGCCGAATATACAGCTCCTTTTACCTTCCTTCATTTTTCTCAGACTTCCTGTCTCCTCTCTGCCTTCTTTCCTTCCTACATCCTTTACCTCATCCCTCCTTCCTTCCTTCCTTCCTTCCTTCGTTCTGATTCTATTTCCCAAGCTTTCCTATTACCATAATTCATATCTTCCACTCTTCTCCTCCTCTTCCTCTTCCTCTTCCTCGTCTTCTTCTTTGTAACTATGCTTCAAGAATTTCTCGCCTCGATTTTCTTTCCTTTACATTCATGGTTTTCCTTTTCCCTCTCCTCGTTCCTGAGTTAATATTTATAATCTATCTTTAATAATATAAGCGAAAGTGTGTGTGTGTGTCTGTCTGTCTGTCTGTCTATCTGTCCGCGATAGGTGCCGCCCCTGTGGCGGAATCCCATCATATGTCACAGTTTTTTGGAATCAGGTTGGACCAGGGGAAGGTTTTAAGCCCACTTATAGGATGATCCGATCCCTTTTTTTTTTTTTTTTTTTTTTTTTTAGCAGCCTATTAGCGAGAAAATGTGAAGAAAAAAAAATGGGTTGCGAGAATTCCAATGATCTGAAACTCGAGAAATGCCAGTGGTCGCTGGCAGTTTTAACTCAAAGGTTGGGCTACTGTGTTTTTGGCTCCGCGACTAATATTTTCATAAATTAATTTCGCGATAAACATTGATGCACCGCATCTGAATACCAAAAAAAAATAGTTCTTCTGTTGTTCTACTAATTATATGGATGACATGCATTACGATGGAACGTTCTATAATAGCAATTTAATGCAAATTACTCGCCTCGAGTAGCAAAGCTTAATATATTTTTTACATGTATATTGAGGCATGTAAATTTGGGCGATGTTCACACTGTTTTCTAAGACAGTACTGCTGCGTCTGGCAAACGCTTGTCAAAATACAATAAGCAATGCCTTGGAAAAACGAAGAATAAAGAATGCCGAAATCGGCTTGTTGCTGCGACAATTTAGGTTATAATTGTGGAGGCGACATGCCGCGGCGGGGAGTGGTGGGGGGAGATGTGGCGGGGAGATTGAATCAAAACATTGCCACTTCACGCGTCGACTCTTTCATTCAGCTTTCTATCTGATTGTACACATAATAACAGAAATATGACTGCCTAGGTATAGATTTAAAATACGTTATTTATATATAATAATAGAGAAGCATTTACCTGCCTCCCCAACTAAACCTCCTTTTTTGGTTAT
>JACEEZ010013226.1:0-157500 GCA_016584305.1 Chionoecetes opilio
ACTGCACAAACCACACTGACTCAAAAACACTGCACTGCCTAAATAGGCTTGAGAAAAGAAAAGATTAAGAGTTTAAATGAAACATGGTGAAACCTATTCTGCTGATTTACCATTTTTCATGAATGCGTCTGGTTCTCAAAAACTGGACGTGATAGAGTTAATTGAACATCAGATTCGAGTTCAGCAGGGTCGATTTACCTATAATCAGCTTCATTTATCCAGAACCATATCTTCGATTTTTTTTTGTCGACCAGTGTTATTAATTATTATTCCTAAGTGGGGGGTTTTTCTGCCTACTCTGTGTTGCCCTTTCAAAGAAATATTCTCATTTTGAAAAAATCTAGTAGTTGCAAGAAAATTTCTAAAGAAATGCGGAAACCTAAGGATGTAAAAAAAAAATCCAGGCCTTTGAAGGAAAATATAAAAAGAAAACTAGGCAAAGATGAACAGTTACATTGAATTACTGTATAGTAAAGTCATTCCAAAATACACAGCTTTTTCATTTTTAAATTGACCAAATAATGAACTCAATTTTATTCTTATATTGCATTCATTTCTATGGAATTTTTCGTAGTGGGAGTAAACGTACTGTAATATTGTTGTTTTATTATTCAGTTGCCACGTGCTTGTATATAAGTGATGGGTGCGCTCAAGAAAGATACAGAGTTGATAAAGTTAGTGAAGAGCTCCACGGAGGTGGCGGAGGTGCGTGACAGAATGTTTGGTAAGATATACAGGTGTTGGTACATGTCTGGTAAAGGCAACGCATGTTGGGTAAGGAAATGATAAAGCAATCTTAATGTTTGATGACTAGAGGCGGAATGTTTGGCAGTGTTGTGTGTGTTTTCTCCGCTACATGTTTTATCATTGAAAGATCATTATAAAATTGCATTAGTTACCTAGAGGTAAATCATAAATCGGGTGAGCTGCATGCCTTTGATACAAAATGACGTGGGGTAATAACCACGTATTCGGCACCCGGGCACAGCCAGACAGTCTCTGTTTTTAACATAGTCAAAATAGTGCTAAGTATAGATTTGCATCATTTACACACGACTACCATAGTGACAAATATATATGTTTGTATCTATATAATTTTCTTGCTTATAGTAATACTTGTCTGTATCCAACGTGTCAACAGCAGGAGGAGCGCTCCACCTGATACAAAGTGAACAACATTCATGAGTATTTCAGAACATATTTTACTCATCACCACAAAATACAAATCAATGCCAAGCTGTAACGAAAACTCAACGTAATATTGAATCTACATACCTAACAGACCATTATTGTCATCAACGAGTTTGAACCTAAGGCGGTTGAGTTTGGGGATAAAACCAACACCATTCAATGCAGAATAAATAATATCCTCGGCGAAAATCACGAAAAAAGAACTTTTGCTATCAAATGTAAATGAAAATCTATTAGAAAAAAGACCGTACGTCTGGCAGCGAGGTACGCTTACGGTATGAGCATCACGGTTTTCCTGGGGCAGGGCTCAGCGTTGTCAGATGGTGAAATTTCAAGCTTCCTGGTGAAAAAGAATTAAGACAGAACCAGACATTATTTAATGAAATTTTGCTAAAATGCAGGTAACCAGTGACTAAAGTCACCTTAACCCATTCTCTCCTAAGATAACCATATGGTTACTATGTTTTATGTTACTTTCCATCCAGTCTGACAATAGAGGAGTTTTGGTTAAGGAAAAAGATACTACATACCACCAGAATTTTTATTTCCTAATTTCTTTTGTGGACCTCGGAGATTGTTCATATACGAGTGGCTTGTTCATAAAATTCTTATGTACATATTCTTATAATTCATTTAAAGTTGGTTTCGTGTCTTATAATGAGGAAACAACATATTTTGTGAAGTTTTGTTGATGTGGCCATATACTTCAAGGGATGAATATTTATCGGTTTTTACACATGTGTATAAATATTTCTTGATCTATAGTTTTATTTGAATACTCCCAGTGGTCACCAGCAAAGATATTAAAAGAAAAAGAAGCCCAGAGTCTGAGCCCAGAGTCTCCCAAGAACAAGACCCAGACCGTATTATGTATCTTTTAACAGCAGATAAATCTGCTAATTTGACTTTACAGCTATATCTATGACTTTACGATGGTGTGAGTTCATATAAGGAATAATATTAATAGAGTTCCTTAGTCGTGCTGATCGTTATTTACCCTATACGTAACAGATTCTTGCAATGGTTATAATGGTTGGTAATTGTGAAATATAAGCAGTTTTACGCGAATAATCTGTAAATAGAAATACATTAGACATACATTAACTCTTATTTGTTTCTCAGATAGTGAATAGTTCCTGCATACATGAGTTAAGAGACGAAACACAACCTTCTGTGCTCAATTTGTTCATTTGTTCCTGTAGTCTCTGTCGATGGGAACCGTAATCTCTTTGACGAAAATCTTGATTTGTTGTTTGCATACCTTTGCTGGTGACCACGTGGGAGTATTCAAATAAAAGTATAGATCAAGAAATATACATACACATGTGTAAAACCGATATATATTCATCCCTTGACGTATATGACCACATCAACAAAACTTCACAAAATATTTGTTACCTCATTATAAGGCACGAAACCAACTTTAAATGAATTATAAGAATATGTACATAAGCATTTTATGAACAACCATTCGTATATGAACAATCTCCGAGGTCCATAAAATAAATTAGGAAATTAAATTCTGGTGGTATGTAGTATCTATAACCTTATCCAAAACGCCTCTATTGAGTGCGTTACGTTGGCAGGTTTCTGCAAGTATTAACTTGAGCGGTACACTTTCCTCTGTCAAGTCGTAAAAAAAAAATTGTTAGTCTGGTGCTACCAATGAGGATAGACGGTCGTCGTTCAGACTACCTCTCTCCTTATTTCTGGCAAAATGACATCTTCAAAAAGGTGAGGCACTAATTTTACAAGAGTGAAATATAGTGGCAAAGTTTCACATCTGAATGATATTGCAGAGTACTACATACTAATTCAAGGTTATAATTTAGGCTACCATATGGTTACCTTAGGAATATGCGTGTAGCCACATTTTTGCACGTCTTCTGAGGATAACAATATTAATTTCTCATATCGACATAAATGGCCCAAATAATACAGGGATGACTAATGTCGTGAACAGAATACTGCAACTATAAACTTGTTCGTACACATTTCATGCAGCATTCTTGGAAACGGGTCACTAATTTCTCATGAAAAGCTATAGTGAACGCATATTTATTTATAACACATTGATGGCACCAGATGGTTGTGAATTAAAGAGTCGAGAGTTTTGTTGAAGTAGCGCAGGGATTGCAGGCTTTCCCCCACCAGACTCAGGACGCTGAAGATCCAACCAAACAGCAGCAGGAAGAACGCACCCTGAGTGTGCTGCAGCGTCAGCGTCGTGGACAGTCTTACCTCTCTTTCCTCTAAGTGCATTCTACGCTCGTAATCAAGGCCCATGAAGCCTTCAGTTTTGACCTGTAACAAAAAATTATATCTTTCTCTGCAGCTTTCACTAAATATACGCACAATGTGTAGCATTTTCCTACTAGCATAATTATCTACTATTCATTGATCAATATTAATGTATTATTATGCTTTATGTATTAAGAGACTTTTGTCGTCAATCTATAGTCTAGAATCTAGATATTCAGCAACAAAAAATATAAATATCTATGTTTAGCCATCTTGACATGAAAGGCAAATTCACTAAAGCCTAAAAAATACAAAAATAACGTGAATAAAAGCCTTGCAATTCCATCCAAAGAAGACTGGAAAACTTCCGAAAAGGTTAAGAGAAAATAATTTCCTGAGGGCGTTCAAACCTTGAAAAAAGATAAAACACACACACACACACGCACACACACACACACACACACACACACACACACACACACACACACACACACACACACACACACACACACACCCACCTACGTGGTTAAGTGGTCAAGTGGTTTAGTGCGCGTCAGGCCATTCCGTAGTCGAGCGTTCGATCCCCGCTCGCTCCTGGGGATTTTTGACTAACAAATGTGGGCAGTTACTGTCCCATTTGAGCAAGGGGATGGGGTGTGTGAGGGCCCAGTTTTACTCAAAGATTGGTTACTATGAGCTCCAAGCTCTTTCCACCAACGTGAAGTCAGCCCAATATGGGCAACTTTGAATATGAAGCCAGCTCCATATTCACACATTCCCATCCTGCCAACTACATCAATTTTAGCATCGTTACTATACCAATTGAATTTTCATCATACTAACAAACCACAAATAAGATTTTAAAGAAATTATATACCTGTCATTACCAGATATCTGGACATGTTTTTAAAAAAAAAGAGTCCTACAATAAATTCCTGCTGTTACATTTCTATTCTCTAAGGACTATGTTTTGATATATTGAAATTGTTTGCATTCCATAACTTCCATAACAAGCTACCGTGTCACACAGAGTCCAGACCCAGAATAAAGCCAAGAGTCTTTTGTTTGTATAGTAAATATCAAACCATTCGGATCTCCCGTCTGGGTAGGTTAGAAAGATGGTCAAATCCAAATCCTGTAGTTATTTTTTTTTTAGTAACCATTTTTTTACGTTTTCCAGTCCATAACGAGCCACTGTGTCACTCAGGGACCACATCCAGAATTCACCTTTGGGATCATACGTAGCTTACGTATATTGAAATCATGAAACTATCCAGATCTGCCGTTTACATGTGTTGGAAATATGATTTAACACAAATTATGTCATTAGTATTTCCGTGATGTAAGAAAAGGAAAAAAATGAAAAACTTTTACTGCTCCATAACGAGCCACTGTGTCACCTAGGGTACATATCTAGAAAAAAGCTAAGGGTCCTGGCATCATAGAGAAATCTTGAAAGGATCCGGATCTGCCGTCTGGATACGTTAGAAAAATAATTATACCTAAATCTTGTTGTCGCTCTTTCACTGTTTGAAAAATAATATTATGAAACGTTTACCACTCCGTAACGAGCCACTGCGTCACCCAGGGATTAGATAGGAAATTACGCTTAGGGTCCAGGGTTCATAATAAAATAATTAATTTATCCGGATCTGCCGTCTGAATATGTTCAAATGATGAGTACACCCAAATCCGGTTCACAATATTTCCTTGTTGTAAAAGTTTTAACTTTTTTAAAACAATTTGTATACGTTTACCACTCAATAACAAGCCACTGTGTCACCCAGGGGCTAGATCCAGAATAAACCCAAAGGTCATTAGTTCATATAAAATCATGAAACCATTCGGATCTGCCGTTTGGATATGTTACAAAGATGCCTAAACCTAAATCCTCTTATCTTATCTTAGTATATTTTCATTGTTGCATAAGTAACGATTTTGAAACATTTACCACTCCATAACGAGCCGCTGTGTCACCCACAGTCCAATTCCAGATAAAGGACAAGGATCCTGGGTTCATATATAAATCAAGAAATCATCCGGATCTGCCGTCTGATAAATCATGTACCAGTGAAACATTCCGAACAGTGATAACAATCAATATGAAGAAATTAGTTAACTATCAAACCTTCGCTATCACTGAATTCTTCCCCTCTTTATATAAACAAGATGCACAAAAAAAGGACACATAGTTTCAAAACAAGCCTATCTGGAGCTTTCCTAACTCTGGTAGAACATTGGATTGGCAGTCTGTCAGGTGTGCTATTATCCTCAGTTCCTGGTTTGTCCGAAGCAGGGTAGTTGGTTCTGGGAACTAATGTCTTGTTCTGGTCAGCGAAAATCTCCTCTGGAATAGGTGTGGCGTCTACATGCGTTGTTATGTCGGGTTTTTTCGTTGTACTGCTTTCCTGGGTGGGTGAAGGAGGCTTTGGAGTAGGAGCCAGATCCTTTGTTGAGACTAGACCTTCAACCATAAGGATGGCGTATGTGAGCATAGTGAGGGGTAGCACCCTCTAGGTCAACTTCTTCTACCAGAAGATCAGACTTGGAGTAGTGGACAAACTTCCGCAACAGGACGGGCCCGAGCGAGGAAAGCCAAGATGGTATGGAGTAACCGTTAAAAGATTTCCTAGAGATAAGATAAGATACTTTGATCCTATCTAGACACTTTGCAATACCAACTACAAGGTTATTGACTATACAAAGCGCCACCACGCCAGGACGAACTTGGTGGACTCGAACCGCTGACCGAATGCGCAGGGACGCTACACACGTAAGACAACAGCTCTACCAATCGAGCCACCCTGACGGGTATTTCCTAGAGAATGAAAACAATCTATCATGAGGGTTTGATTGGTGGCAGTACAGAGGAGAGACCTTATAGAATGTAGGATTCTATCTAGGACTAGTTCCCACTGAGATTCAGGCAGCTTGAGGGATCTGAGAGCTAGGGCGTTATGACAACACTATGACTCTGTAGAAACTCAAGAGACTTTGCGAGACATAAACTGGTCTCCTTGGTCAGAATGAATTTAAGATGGACAACCAAAAATAGAGAATAGTTTAAGAAAATAGGCAACGACAGTTTGAGCAGACATATTTGAGCATGGGAAAACAAAGGGGATTCTAGAGTATTCGTCAACCGTTACAAGGAGGTATTTGTTCTTAGTAGAGGAAGATTTAGGACCAGTGAAATCAACAGAGATGCGGTCAAAAGGTTGCATGGCACAGATGAGGTTACCAGGTGAAGTTCTAAAGAATATACGGTTTAATTCTGCACAATCTGTGCACTGGAAGTAAACTCTCTTGACGTCTTCAAGAGAGAAAGCCGAGTTCTTCACATTTACAAAATGATACAGTCTAGTGACTCCAGGAAGACAGTGAAGCATGAATTTCTTCGAGAGAGGCAAAGTCAGGTCTAGCAGCATGTGAACATACTCGAGACAGATTGTCGCAAGGGACGTTATCAGAGCCAAGGCGGTATTTAATGTCTTATAAATATTCAAAAAGTTCAAGGCGCCATCATAATATTCTATCATTCTTAATTTTAGAGAAATAACGTGAATTAAACATGAAAGTTATGGCTTGTTGGTCAGTTCAAAATTGTAAATTTTCTGCCAATAATGAAAAGCCTCGACTTAAGTACAGCTTCCATGATGGCGATGGCTTCTCACTCGATAGCAGGCTGAAGTCTGTCAGAGCTGGTCAGTATCCTGGAAAAGAAAACTACTGGGTGGCCAAGCTGAGAAAGAGTGACTACTATGGAGACATAGACTGCATCAGTTTTTATTGTTAGGCCTGTGAGAATGTAGAATGTACACAAGAATGTATATGCATGTCTTAATGCGGTGATAATTTGTAGTAAAAACCCGGAGTCTCATTTTATTAGCTTAGAAGCCGTACTCCTCAAGTACCTGCTTAAAGAAGCAGGTCTTAAAGTAAAAATAATAAATAAATGAAATCAATAAAAAGGCCAGTGCGATTGCTCCCGCCCTCAGGGCCAATTACTGAATGTTGTCCTTACTCATAACCTCGAGTATTATTAAGTGACAACGCGGTGGAGTTTAACAACACACTTCTTAATGAATTTGCAGGGAGTTCAACACATTATTAACAGCCTTTGAGTTCATTATGTTCTAATAGCCCAGATTTGAATACTGCTGTAAAGAACTCTACCAGTTTATTTATGTGCATTATTCTTTAATCATTACCCTTGTTATACCAACCTTGTTATTTGTGTGATTCCTCTTTACTATGTTTTTTGTTTTTTTTACATCACAAAGGACTGGCCAAGGGCACAACAAAAAGAGGTAACACAAAGCCCGCTTTGTTGCCAGTCCCTATAAAGAAGACAGTAAGAGAATTAAAAAAAAAAGAGGGGTGGGCCAATTTAGTTCGGGAGGTGTCTTGTTACTCCTCTCTTGAAAAGATTTAAGTCGTAGGAAGGCGGAAAAATAGAAACAGGAAGAGAGTTCCAGAGTTTATCAGTGAAAAGGATAAAAAAGTAAAGATACTGATTAACTCTTGCATTAGGAAGATGGACAGAATAGGGATGAGAATGAGTAGAAAGTCTTGTGCAGCGAGGCCGCGGGAGGGGGGGAGGCATGCAGTTAGCAAGTTCAGAAGAGCCGTGGGCATGAAAATAACGGTAGAAGAAAAATAGCAAGAAAAGCAACATTGTGACGGTGATTTAAAGATTGAAGACAGTCAGTCAGAGGAGGGAGAGATGAGACGAAAAGCTTTTGACTCAACCCTGTTTAGGAGAGCTGTATGAGTAGATCCCCCCAAAACATGTGAGACATACTCCATACATGGGCGGATAAAGCCCCTGTAGAGAGCAAGCAACTGGGAGGGAGAAAAAACAGGACGCAGACGCCACAGGACACCTAACTTCTTAGACATGTTGTCTTGTAATGGTGGTAATTAGTATATGTTGATATTCTGGCAACCGCTGGCTGTATACATACGCTTGGCATCATGCTTTTGTCTGTCGGGGTAGCTCAGGTCAGCCTGCTGCCTCTGACGTCATTCTCACTACCGCGACTTCGCCCTCATGGGCCGGACGCGTCTGTCTAGGCTTCCTTTCCTCCCACGTGTACTTTATTTACTGTACAAATCAATATATCCCTGCATCATCGTCTTTGGAGGTAATTTATCAATCACCAGGCGCGCCCCTAAATGGGCGTGATAGAACTACCATGTATCCTCCAGCCTGTCCCTCTCGCTCGCTGCTACCTGTGTGACACCACATGTTGCTACCCCGGGCTGCTTTCATACCCTGCAACCTCATCTACAATACACACTAAGAACCATTTTATACAGGATGAGTAGAAAGTCTTGTGCAGCGAGGCCACGGGAGTGGGGGAGGCATGCAGTTAGCAAGTTCAGAAGAGCCGTGAGCATAAAAATAACGGTAGAAGATAGCAAGAGAAGCAACATTGCGGCGGTTATTTAAAGATTGAAGACATTCAGTCAGAGGAAGGGAGTTGATGAGACGAAAAAGCTTTTGACTCAACCCTGTTTAGGAGAGCTGCATGAGTGGATCCTCCCCAAACATGTGAGACATACTCCATATATGGGCGTATAAGGCCCCTGTAGAGAGCAAGCAGCTGGGAGGGAGAAGAAAAAAAGGACGCAGACGCCACAGGCCCGTTTAGATCATGTTGTCTTGGAAACCCTCACCTTGTATAGACATTTTTAAGGACTATTGCCAGCAACACCGAAAATCTCTACTACACAATGTTGTAACATGGTTAGATACATAAACCATCGCGAAGACGCGATTGGGTAGTTGACCGAACAATGTTATGGCACTGGATAGAGATTATATATACATGTATAATGAAATATATAATGTTTTCAGCATGTGATCATTTTGGAGGTGTATGTACGTGTGTCTGCCTCTGTCACAACACATCTTTGATATTGTGTTGCGGACAGACACTACCTCCTTGATAATGTATACATGGACATAATGGTGTTGTTCCCTCGCTCCTTGCATTCTTGAGAATGCACAGTCAGCTGTTGTGTGTGCCTGTGGCTAATTGTCACTTGTCACAGTTGAAAAGCATTGCACACCTGGACATACACAACTAACTTTGGGTGTGTTTGAGTCATCACCATGTGAACACGAACGGACCTTCGCATTACACGCACTCAGCAGTTCCTGCGTAAACAGCTGCTCAATAACTCGAAGAGACTTCCCTTTATAAGATGCTCGCCGGTCCGGGAATAATCAGCAGCCATCGGAGACGCAACCCAAGCTCTCCGATAGAAGAGACCTTGAGAGTATGTGTGTGGGTGCAGACACACCTGTGTGTGTGTGTGTGTGTGTGTGCTTGTCATGTTAATAATTGTTCTGGCCTGTCTATAAAACATTAGTTTCATTGGCCGTTTGTGAGAACCCGTGACTCTGTATTGTTCACCCTCACAGTGTACATATATATTCAATCAGTCAATCATTGGGGGCATACGTCGGGGGGCGCGTCGCCTTGTCCCACCCTACGACGCCACTCCTGGGGGTCACCACGCGCGAGTCGCCATGCAGGCTCCCTTCCCATACCAAGCAATTATCGACAGGAAACATCTACTTGCCCCAGCCACGAGCCTTGTGGGCGCCCCCTTGGCCTCCTCACGCCGGTTTGTTTCTTACAGATACAACCCGATGGGAAGGATCGGTTGCAGCGTAGCGTGCCACATGCCCATATAGCCGAAGTTGGCGATGACGGACTATGCAGGTAATAGAAGTCGATTCAGTCTCACGGTGCAATCGCTGATTTGACACGTAATCATCCCAGCGATACCCCATGATTCTGTGAAGACATTTATTACCAAAGGCATCGATTCACCTCTTCAAGTCGCTATTTAGTGTCCATGTCTCACAACCATAGAGTAAGACAGGGATCACAAGCGACTTAAGGATCCGGAGTTTTGCTCTCCTGCACAGGTACCGACAACACCAAATACTCGTGCTGAGCGAGTCCATAGCACCGTGGGCTATGCCAATCCGCCGTAAGACTTATTGATGACCCGCCATCATTATGTACTGCGCTACCAAGGTATGTAAAACTCTCCAAGATCTCAATGTCCTCGCCGCATGCATGAACAGACTGTACTGTTTCATCTAGTAAGTCTCCAAACACCAGGACAGGTACTTATAATAAGGCTATGGGATCCCCATAACTCTCGACATAACATAAATTCACCCATAAGATCTTCCATAAATTTTCTCTATAGCTATGGATCTAGCTGTAGTATCGTGGAAGGCTTTGTAATTAAACACGGGAGGTGACTTGCAGTTTAGTGATTTGTACAGAGTGGTGCTTCCCGGTCAGCTGGCAGGTCCCGTGTGTCCCCTGCTCAACATAGGCTAATACATAGACTTCGGAACAGTGAACAAGGCATCATCCGAAACAGCACCAATTTATAGTAACTACTTTGTGAACGCCAAACACAATTGGTTAACTATATTACAATCCTTCCCCTTCTAATTAATTGTATCCGTAGCGATCTGGCTTGTGGTTTACTCTTGAGGATCTCCTCAGCGGAGGTGGCAACGTCTGGGCAGCCTCGGGAATCCCAGGTGTTGTATCGACGTTGTTCGGGGGCAACGCTGCCGGTGGCCCAATTCAGTGGAACACGGAGGCTGCACCACAGATGCTGGGGAGAGGACGTCTAATTAATGGGGGGCACGCGGACTGTAAGGCACGTTCCAATAAGTGCCTGGTAGCTGTAGCCCCATTCGTTGCTCCAGACGTAGTGTCCGACTGCCTCCCTTGATCTACCAGTGGCTGCTGATGTGGCGGTGGCGGCGGCGGAGACGTGCAGACAGACCTCGGACTATCAGGAATAATCATATCTCTCAGTCCCAGTCTTGATATGGTCAACATGTCTCCTAAACTCTTTTCCATCTAACAAAGTTACCACACAGGAGGAACCTAAGCTCTCAGTCACAATACCGGGCAACCATTTAGCTCCTTCTCTTGACTTTGGTAGAGAAAATACATAAACAGAATCCCCACCTTAAAAGATCTCGGTCTTGCCTGCTGATCGTACCACAATTTCTGCTTCATCTGATAATGCTCCACCTTTTTCCTTCTTGTGTCTTTCATTCTTGTCTTGCGTTCTTGTTGTCTTTAGGTCTAGATGGGTTCTCATCGGTCGGCCAAACATCAGTTATGCTGGGCTGCTACCTGTAGTGCTGTGAGGTGAAGATCTATAATGGAATAGAAATCTACACAACTTTTCGTCCAGTGACCCATTTTTCTGTTTTTTCATTCCTTGTTTAAAAGTTTGGACCGCCCGTTCCACTAAACCGTTGCTCTTTGGAGACCAGGGAGGAGAAGTGACATGTTTCACACCATTCAGTGTACAAAATGCTTGAAATTCTGGACAAGTGAAGCAAGAAGCATTATCACTTACTACCGTGGTAGGAATACCAAAGGTAGCAAAAGAGTGTCGACATTTCATTTACCAACCATAACAGCTGCGGAGGCCGACGATGTCCTAGGAATGTACATTCATTTACTGTGAGCGTCGACCATGACAAGCCACATATGTCCCTCCAAAAGACCACAGTAGTAAACGTGCAGTCGACTCCAGGGACCACGGGTGCA
This sequence comes from Chionoecetes opilio, assembly GCA_016584305.1. Classification (NCBI taxonomy): domain Eukaryota; kingdom Metazoa; phylum Arthropoda; class Malacostraca; order Decapoda; family Majidae; genus Chionoecetes; species Chionoecetes opilio. The sequence goes on from JACEEZ010013226.1 coordinate 12,048, forward strand.
GCTCGGTCGGAGGTGACTGAGGCCTCTGTTCTTGGCAAGCCCGGCCTCCCAAGGCCACTACTTCCACATCTCTGTCCAGTCTAAACCACCAGAAGTAAGATCTGCTACGACTTTTCATTTTACAAATCCCTAAATGTCCTTCATGTAGTTGTGACAGCACTGCTTTGCGCCCTTATGGGGGCACAATAATTCTACCTCCCCAAAACAAACACCCATCCTGAACGCTGAGCTCATCCTTTCTGTCCTTATAAGGTTGAATCCCTACTTGTGAAGTAGAAATGTAGTGAGGCCAACCTTCCCGAACCATGCGAAGCACACTCGACATCACTGGATCTCTCGTAGTCCATAGACGAACCTGCTCTTGTTTTACTGGACCTGCGTTCAGCAACTCCATCAATTGAAGAAATTCAGCAGGCACAGGAACCTCTTCCGGCATGTCTGGCAATGGTAGGCGGCTCAGTGCATCACAATGAGAATGTAGGGAACCAGGAGACTATTTTAACACATATTTATATGCAGATAACAACACTGCCCAACGTTGTACTCTAGGCGACGCTAATACTGGCAAAGGTTTGTTCTCCCGAAAGAGACCTAGCAAAGGTTTGTGATCAGTCTTTATGACAAATGGACGACCGTAAAAGAAATAATGCCATTTCTTAACACCCACAATAATACTCAATCATTCACGACCAGTCTGAGAATATCTCTTTTCCGTGTGGTTCATAGTCCGAGAATAAAAAGCAATAGGTCTCTCTATGCCATCTCTGAGGGGGAAGGATTGTTGCAGTGTTTCGCATTTAAACACCGGAAGCACCTTCTACTCACAGTTTGGTTCCCGGAACCGCTGAATGGACGAAACTTTGATGTCTGCTTCAAATCATCACGAGGTGAAGTACGACGTTGGTCCACCCACTTCACTGACGACGGCACTTCCAACTCCGAGCTAGCTCGGTGCTTCAGTTCTAAGGAGTTCCACTCAGCAGTCTCCAGCACAACTGCAATCTGTGTGGCCTTATCCAAAGTCAAATCAGTTTCTGCCAGCAATTTACTTTGAATGACCACACTTGAAACACCACACACAATGCGATTACGAATCATTTCATTGAGCATTTCTCCAAACACGCAATGGGGTGACAGTTTGCGTAGTCTAGCGATAAAATCCCGAATAGATTTATTTTTAGCTTTGAAACAAGAGTTAAATCTAAAACGGGCAACTGTGCAAGATGGCTTAGGGTCGTAGTGGTCACTGAATTTTTTTTATAATCGCTCTATGGATAAATCTCATGGTTTAACAGGGGCACACAGTGAACACAACGTACTGTAGGTTTCTGCTCAAAACTGACGATAAAAAAACTGCCCTCTTGGTGTTCGCGTCGTCAATCTTGTTGGCGAGGAAGTACTGCTCGAGCCGCCCACAGTACTCTCCCCAGGCAGATTTATCATTCTCGTCGAACACATCCAGGCAGCCAAATCGCGGCATGACGATCCCTGCTCCCAAAGTATCCTCGTCGCCAATGTAGTATCGTGGAAGGCTTCGTAATCAAACACGGGAGGTGACTTGCAGTTTAGTGATTTGTACAGAGGGGTGCTTCCCGGTCAGCTGGCAGGTCCCGTGTGTTCCCTGTTCAACATAGGCTAATACATAGACTTCGGAACAGTGAACAAGGCATCATCCAAAACAGTACCAATTAATAGTAACTATACTTTGTGAACGCCAAACACAATTGGTTAACTATATTACACTAGCAGTTCCGGCTGACATAGCTTCCCGCTAAACGTAGCACTTACATTACCCTAAAATGTCTCTTTGATCGTGAAATAAAGCTTGAAATCAGTAAAATATTTGCTATAAATTCTGTGAGAGCCTTACGGACTGAAAATAAAGCAATTTTAAAGGAATACTTCATATATACGTATAAATAACATCCCGTAGAAACGTTTTACGCGGGAACGATGGTGCTGTGGCACTGTCGTATCTCTAGCTACATACTACCGTAACTCTGACTGGTCATCACTCCCTGCCCAGCTAACCATCACCGACGGGCCAACGTAGGCCGTAGAGCGGCGAACGGCGGCCGCCGGCGGCAAATTTTCTTCCGACAGCCCTCCGAAGGCCTGTTACCCTTATCTGTGTGTTATTACAGGTAACTGGGGTCAACCCAAGTAAGAATACTTACAACTGTTGGTGACACAGTAGGGGTTGATTGCCTCAGAAGTGTAAAGTTGATGGGTAGGCGTATACCGTCCTAGCCAGACACTTCAGATGGTAGTTGAATAAAAGTGGTCGAGCGGTTGTTTTATAAGGCTTGTTAATATAAAGTACCAGAACAATAATTACAAGATATATATACATATCTGTACACTGTGAGATTTATACATTAATAATGTCACGCAGTTCGTTAAGTAACGGCCAATGAAACTAATGTCTAATAGACAGAGCCGGGAACAGTTAATGACGTGACAAGGTACTCCACACCCCCAGGTGTGGGGTACACACAGACACACATGAAAAGGTGTCGTCGTGAGTAGGAGCGCAAGGCTAACGCGTCTCCTGTCGCTCTCTGTGTTCTGTCTGTCTCTTCCCTCTCCGCTGCGTCTGCCGCATATAAGGAAAGGAGGCCGGAAACTCAGGTTCCGGTGGACATGTCTCTCAGGCCTGTTGCACTCTCGTTAGCGTCATCATCCTTGGGCAGAGAGCTGAGATGACACACACACACAACTTGTGTGTGTATTCTGGAGCCAGTGGCGAGGTGTGTCTACGTGTTGCATCAAGACACCGGGTTGACTGTCCACGTCATTCTTATGGGCCATGGCGTGATACTTCGTCAACATAACCTCATCAAAAGGTGTCAGCACTCAGCATCCGCTAGGCGACACTCAGACACTCGGACATCCTGTCTTAGTATAGATTTTAGATTAACACATACATATAATATATAACCTGTACGCTAATAGGCCCGCTGGTGTATTTTCAGACGGGAAAAATTACTATGTTGAAAATTAATGTACATAATTTGAAGGATTGAATATTTTTAGTGTAAACATTTTGAAACAACAGTTATATGATTATCTTGATGTAATATTACATCAGTAGTGACAAGCAGCGGCAACTTTACGCAAATCCTACGGTGGTCCGCTGGTGCGTATTTGTAAGTGGAAAATATTCATTTCATATTATATATATTAACACAGTAATATACATAGTATCTCAATATGGTACCATCAATATTATTAGGTCTGTTCAAGCTATTAGAAATTGTTATAGAAGTTTTTATAATAGTTTATAAAAATTATCATATATCAGTTTATTTTAAATATTTCCAGCTTAATCAGCAACACCCAGAGATACCTATAGAAATAAAGATGAGACACATTGGAAGGAGTTTACATGGAAAACGTTATCAGTTAGAGTCTATGTGTGCAGTATCATATAGAAATAACATTTGATTTACCGAGTAAAGATTACGGGATAACAGACAGTGTCATATTTCCCCTTATTTCAATCAGTTCCAATCTATTGTCAACACATATCGATACGCAATGGGACACCTAATACATAATAGATGTAGATGATGGAGATAACATGAATAATATCATCAATTAGAATAAATATTAATTTATTTGAAATTATTTTGCACCCATCAATGTACTAAACTGCCAGACGTACGGTAGCCAATACAAATAGTTAATAATCCACAATAGACCTACAGTGTCACCCTTATACCAGTCACCCGTCAGGGTGGCTCGGTTGGTAGAGCTGTGGGCTCGCGTGCAGCGTCTCTGCATTCGGTCAGCGGTTCGAGCCCACCAGGTTCGTCCTGGCGTGGTGGCGCTTTGTATAGTCAATAGACAATAACCTTGTCGTCGGTACTTGCAAAGTGTCTAGATAGGATCAAAGTGTATCTTACCTTATACCAGTCCATAACATAATGAGAACTTATAAGTTATTATGTTTTCGCTCCTTCATTATAACGAAATAGACTAAAACTATAAATAAACTGCAGTACGACACGTTTTATTGAGGAATTCCTCACACCGGTGACTGTGGGAGAGAGCAGAGAGAGATGCCGGAGAGGCGGAAATCAGTTATTGTTAAAGCACAGAAGTAGGTGGGTGTACGTTATGTGGCTCGCCGTATCCCATCGCTCTATATGGCTTTTCCACACCATATGAATTCAATAACGAAAATGTTTTTTGTTAATAGGCAATAAACAATGTCCATAGCAATGCCAGGCAGTGGATGCCGATCCTCCCATTGACGAAACCGCACCCTCTCTTGACGAAGTCAGAGAGGCTGTAGCAAAGTTGAAGGGTGGAAAGGCAGCTGGTGTTTGTAATATCAGTGCGGAGCTCCTCAAAGCTGGGGGTGAGGCCATGATCCACGGGTTGCATGCTGTCCTGACTGCCGTGTGGCAATCAGGTACCATTCCTCCTGACTGGAAAAGGGGGCTGGTCGTCCCTATCTGGAAAGGGAAAGGGGACCGTCAGGACTGTAACAATTACCGCGGTATTACACTGCTCAGCGTACCAGGCAAGGTGCTTGCCCATCTATTGCTGACACGAATTCGCAGTCATCTGGTGAAGCATCAGAGACCTCAGCAGTCTGGGTTCACGCCTGGTAAGTCAACAACGGACCGTATCCTAGCGCTTCGTGTCCTGGTGGAACGCCGACGTGAGTTTCGACAGGGGATGCTTGCGGCCTATGTTGATCTCAAGAAGGCGTTTGACTCAGTGCATCGTGAGTCACTCTGGGATCTTCTGCGACTTCGAGGGATTCCTGCAAGGACTATTGGTTTGATAACTGGTCTGTATTCTGGGACTGAGAGTGCTGTGAAGTGTGGGGCAGGTGTATCCAGCCTCTTTCCTGTGAATACAGGAGTGAGGCAAGGGTGCGTCCTTGCCCCATCACTTTTCAACGCTTGTATGGACTGGGTATTGGACAAGGTTGTAGATCAAAGTGATTGTGGAGCATCCGTCGGCAACACCAAGATCACTGATCTTGTTTTTGCCGATGATGCAGTAATCTTTGCTGAGTCGCTGGAGGTCCTGGTGATGGCTCTCGAGGCGCTGCACGAGGAGGCAAAGCCTTTGGGACTTGAGGTCTCCTGGCTCAAGATCAAGGTCCAGGTGTTTGGAGACTTACTAGATGAAGCAGTACAGTCTGTTCATGCGTGTGGCGAGGACATTGAGATCTTGGAAAGTTTTACATACCTTGGTAGCGCAGTCCATAATGACGGCGGGTCACGTCAATAAGTCTTACGGCGGATTGGCATAGCCCACGGTGTTATGGACTCGCTCAGCGGGAGTATTTGGCGTTGTCGGTACCTGTGCAGGAGGACAAAGATCCGGATCTTCAAGTCGCTTGTGATCCCTGTCTTACTCTATGGTTGTGAGACATGGACACTAAATAGTGACTTGAAGAGACGACTCAATGCCTTTGGTAATAAGTGTCTTCGCAGAATCATGGGGTATCGCTGGGATGATTACGTGTCAAATCAGCGATTGCACCGTGAGACTGAATCGAGGCCTATTACCTGCATAGTCCGTCAGCGCCAACTTCGGCTATATGGGCATGTGGCACGCTACCCTGAAAACGATCCTTCCCATCGGGTTGTATCTGTAAGAGACAATCCGGCGTGGAGGAGGCCAAGGGGGCGCCCACAAGGCTCGTGGCTGGGGCAAGTTGATGTTTCCTGTCGAGAGTTGCTTGGTATGGGAAAGGAGCCTGCATGGGAACTCGCGCGTGGTGACCCCCGGGAGTGGCGTCGTAGGGTGGGCGAGGCGACGCGCCCCCCGGCGTATGCCCCCAATGATTGATTGATTGATTGATAGCAATGCATGATTCTCCTTTTCATCATATTTCTGGATAAAGACAGGAATATTTCGGGTTATTTTTTCTAAGCATATTGTATATAGTAATGTTTTTAGGAGTGTTGAACAGCACATTAGTCTATTAATCGGCTAATGGGCTGTGCAACACCCCTTAAAACATTATCATAACTGCAATATAGTTAGAAAGTATAACCAGAAATATTCCTCAATCAGTTAATTTAACAGCGGCAAATAGTCATATGTCCTACGTCGGGCCGCCCCAGCATATGGTGAGTCTCTGAGAAAAAATCCAGCGGCCCTACATCGTACACTTCCGTTGGGCCGCCGGTAAGACATACGTTGGGTCGTTGGGCCTCCGTAGGTCCTTTGTATTTGCTTGGTGGCTATTGCTCCTTTCTCCTTCTCCTTTACTTCGCGGTTTAGCTGTTGGGTATCCTTTCGCCACCCTTCCACCATTACTTTACCACATAGCATATTATTTATAGGCAGGAGAGAGACAAGTGTTTACGTGCGTCTCACTCTTCATGGGCAGATAAGGTGCAGAGCAACTATGAGGGAGAAAAAATGGATGCAGATGCCACAGGGCACTTCTTAGAAAGGGATTATGCAATAGATGAAATTTTTTATTTCCACTTGAGATCTTTAGCAAAGTATAGCGCAAGAATGTTCAATGTAGAGGAAGACAATTGAGTGTCATTGAAGAAGAGGGGATAGTTGTATGGAAGGTTTTGTAGAGTAGATAGGTGAAGTGAAATGCATTATGTGTTTTGTGATTGCGTTTTATACCAGTCAGCCATCTACGTCATCAGTCATCATACCAGTCAGTTACGAGTTATGTGTTGGTCCCCATGGCTCCGGTACCAGAAACATTAACAGTTCTATGCTTCTGAATTTTGCGAGGTCCAGAAGGTTGAGAATTGCGGATTCTTGGTATCAGAGACTAGAATTGCACCGCTGAACATGGTATAGTAATGCCGGAGGGGTAGCTGAAGTAATCGACTACATCCTCGTTAGTACTAGTTGGAGGATCCTCCAGAACTGCAAGGTTTACCGGAGTGCTGAGTTATTTTGCAACAGATCACAGACTTGTTGTTACTGTGGAAAATTTATGTCACAAACACATATTTATTTGAGATCTTACCTATAGAAAACCCATTGTCTATTTCATCCCGACACAATACCCCAGCTAGTCAACTAACTAAGATAATTATCGGTGGATTGCAGGGTTGAATTGGGTTGTAGGCTTATCAATACTGCTATGTCTTGTTATTCGAAGTGGTTGCACGTGATCAGGCCGACGTGGTGAACGGCGGCTGTTAAGGGCTGGAGGCGGTGTGTTTTGTTATGGGCGTCAGGCGGGTTTTCACACCCAGTTATCCACGACGCGACGGTATAATCAGTGTGTCGTATTTAACACGTCCTATTTGTTTAACACTTATATGTACAAAATGAACGTATGTACAATTCTTCTCATTATAATCAAAGAAGCACCAAAAGGTGTAACTCCCGCGAGGGTCTTGTTAAGGCATATGTAAGGGTAGAGACGTAGGTATGGGTGTGGCACATTGTGTTGCCGGCCTCACCCATACTGCGGAATCAGCAAGATAGAGAAGCCAGCAAGGTTGGTAGAGAGGATGTCACGTAGCTTATTTTCATCTCTTATAAGTAGATGGTAACATAATAGATATTTATATAGAGTACGGTAGTTATATTATCAGTTTATTCTATGGTAGAAACATTACTTGCTACTTGCTATATGTTTAGTAAGGGAGCAGATGTATATGTATGATAGATAAACAGAGTAGTTGACACCTGCATGAGAGAGGCTGCGGCGGCTCACCGCCGCCGGCGATGACAGACAGGGAGAGGAGCGATAGCCTTTGCCATGGGAGGTAACGGAGGTTGGTACAGGGACTCCTGCCCATTTCGTTATTTGTATATATTGTAGATTTACATAATTATACTACCTCAAGAACCATGGCGTCTCTCAGAGACAAGACTTGAGCCAGGGTAATAGACAGAGGTTTCACAGGGGCTCCTGTTGTACATTTCGTCAAATTGTATATATTAACACAATTATACTACCTCAATTACCCTGGCGTCTCGCTACATTCTCACGAAACCACTGATTAATATTCCAACGTTAACAGATTGATTGAAACGTGAGTTACTGGACATTGACTCATCTACCCATCTACCTTTAAGGTGAGTTACCTGTGTGAGTAGAATTACTCGCGTAAAGGAATATCCAGAACAGTCTGGAATGTACTCTATATACTAATGCACGTATATATTTAGTAAGAGATGTTACTAAGGGGAGGGTCTGGAGTGAACTGTTGCTCCGTGAGCGGCGGCGGCGATCGCCACCATACCCAGCCACGTATACAAATTTCAGTGGCTAGAATCAAATGGGCGGCGGCCAATGACCGGCCACTTCAACCAAAATTGTAATTATATTAGGTACAAATGGTTAATACCACTGGGAATGTTCATTTATAATATCCCAGTACTTATCATTTACTTAAATTACCTTAATTAATACCCATTATCATTATAATTATATATATATATATATATATATATATATACATCCCTATTCTCTCTCTAGGATGAGCAAACAATACCTACCTCACAAGGTGGGGGGGGAAACAAAACCACCACTCAACCAATTGAGAGGGTGGTTGGTAGATAATTTCCACAACTGGGGGCCGGCGAAAACTGAAGTTCCGCTTCAAGTGACATCACTCCAGGCCACATAGCGCCGGAACATTTGTATAGTGGTTTCGGCACTTTGGTCTTTGACTAATTTCAAATTAATAGTCCTGATAGAGATACAAGTGAATATGCAGACATATACTTGAATGGGGGGAGAATTATCTCCTTTAATTATAATATCCCCAGTATAGTCATCACCATTGACCTCAAATGGTTTTAGGAGCTCCAATCGTTCAGCGGGAAGTTCAGGGGGACCTAGATAGGAGACTAGTCTACCTTCAGATTTATTATATTTAATGAGAGATTTGAGTTAATATTTGCCTGCCTGTCTACCATGTTTTATCCAAAATTGACACCTGATATCGGCTAATATTATAGCCATTCCGCCATGTAATGAGTTCCTATGATATTCTTCCACCAATAATTTAGTAAGATGGTGGCGTTTGGGAATTAGTATGGGATGGCAGGTGGTATTTGGCAGATCAGCTTTCAAATTTCGTCCTCGACACCTAATTATACCCTCATGATCTATGTACTGACCTAATCATTTGGTCAATTTGTTCCTATGGGGGCTAGCCGAGGCTAAGAGCTGATATTCCTCTGTAAATACCTGCTTTTGTATTTCTCTGATCCAAAACTTCAAAGGATCAGAGTTATCCCTTTTTATGAATTTGGAGACTAATTTTGTAGTCTTTAATAGTTTGCTCTAAAAGGAAAACCTTTCTATGTCTATCACAGGATCTGGGATCAATTCAGGTTCCCTTATTATATCTACAGATATGTCTGGTTGAGTGGAAACCTGTTTAGACATATTATTACACTCTTTCAGCCAGGTAGGGCCTTTAAACCATAATCCTATGTTTAATTTGAGGGTAGTATTTCCTCGCAACATATTATTATTAGGATTTTCATTAGTGGCAATATATTTATTATGAACTGGAATAACACTTTCCTCTAATATCTCACTAATTGGTGTGGGCAAGAAAGTGGTTCCAATTCTGGTAATTAATAGGGGTTGTGCATGACTAGGAATACTCTCCTCTTGTTCGGCTTGGTGAGTATGTGGGATGGGTCCCATTATGACATTACCACCAGCACTGGTGAACGAAAGAGACGTTATGTCTTTTGATGACCTTCCTTAGGTAACGCCCAAAATAATCAGCGCCTATTATTTATTAATTGGAAGGGACCATCAACGTCCTCGAAGGTATTACTAACTAGTTTAACACCATTATCCCTTGGCATTTCAGCTGTGTCCTTTAGTCCATTAACAGTTAAATTAAGACCAATATTATTTACTACTACAGCAGCTACCCTGCATTTATATTTTCCTAATTGGACTAGGGGTTAAACTATGTCAAAGTTTTGAGCCGCTTTATTGACAAGAAAACCTGATATGGCTAAATTAACTTTATTAATTGTGGGTAGTTGTAATAATTCAACTATCTCTCTACTTATGAAGGATCTTTGTGCACCGCTGTCAAATATTGTCTTTACAATGACTGAATTACCATTGTGGCACACATTCAATTCTGCAGTAGGAACAGCTGCTGAACTACTCTTATTAGTGACTGCCATTTAACTGCTGTAGGGTTTGAGTTAATATCACTGTTACGACAAAGAGCGATGTTATGAATAGATTGTTTACATTTCCTACAAGTTCTTAACTTTATAGGGCATGTATTTAAAGCATGTTTACCACGGAGACAGGTTAGGCAATTACCAAGGCTCATTAACCTTTCAACTCTCGAGGAACAATCTGAATAGATATTACATGTGGAAGGTGGATGTTCCCCCTCACATAGGACACAATTTATTCTTCGTACTTCACTAGAAGTAGCCCTGGATTTAGGGATTGTATTTTTTATTTGAGTAGGTCTTAGTGGTTTACTGGTAGAATGAGTAGTTTGAATCTTAATTATAGGCTGTTTGATTTGCGTAACTTTAACAGGCGTGGGATAAATACCCACTAACGAGGGATCTTTAAACTCTAAGGGTGGCTGACATAGCTGATTACCCTTAGGTGTAACAATCTTGATCTACCTGTGGGGGGGTTCCTGCTCAATACCTTGCAAGTGCTTGCATTCCTGCAATAATCCCTCTTCTATCTGTTTGACCGTGAAGTAATTACTATTATACCTCTGATTTAAGCGATCTCGCATCCTGGGTGGTAATTTCCTCCATATCATAGTACAGACCGTCCAGTCTGACTCAATCAATGGTTTATAAGCTACAATTGCTCTTAGGAGGCAGTTTAAAGCTACTCTGAAATTTTTTAATTCCTTTAATCAAATTATGATTAGGACTTGGTAGATCCGTAAACCTGCAAAATAGGTTCTTATTACTAAGTCTTTATCCTCAAAATTCTCCTTGAGAATCTTGAGCGCCACATTATAATTGCCATTTTCAACTGTTAATTCTTTTACCAGCAAATATGCTTTACCTCTCAACTGACCCAACAAATAAGTTAATTTATGTACCTCTGTTAAGTCAGCTCTATCATCAATAAATTTAAACTTATCCCAGAAGGAGAGCCAATTTTCTCCAGAGAACTGGGATAATGACAAGTCTGGTAATTTAATTTGGGGTAAAGAGGTTTTAACTGTTGATGGAATATGAGCACACTCCAGTAATCCCTCGTATTCATTACTTTATCAAGATATCTTTGACACTTGCGTTCATACTTGGTCACGCAATGGTGAATTAATTATGTATCCCCAGCTTGTCTTAATTGAACTTCATATAGGAAGTAAGCCTTCTCATATTTATCCCATTGCTCATTTAACAATGGTAGACATGTCTTTAGATTAATATAATCAATAATAATTGCCTTAATTGCATCCTCACACTTATTATATATCCGTGTGAGCATTGTTAATTTAGCCGATAATGAATGCTTAGCTAACTTCGCCATGATTTAGTTAATAACTAAGTCAAATATAATATTAAATGCAAGATTACGTCAGTAAAATAATTGTTAGTTGATAATTAATTATTATATCATAAGTGGTGGAAGGGCCGTTGGTTAGTCTGTCAATACGCATAACCAGGCCTATGAGCAACCACCACTTAACTATTACCACTAACTAGTGCTACGTAACCTCTGATGTTATCTATTACCTAGCGTTTGGTAGTTATACGGCTGAGTCGTTCCCGACGCCGCGAAAAACCTCACCTCCGCTCTTATAACCATATGTTGTGGTAGGCTCATAACTACGCCTCACAATCGACCACCTCGAGTACATGAGCATCAATATTTCTCACTCGGGTCACCATTTTTGTGGAAATTTTATGTCACAAACACATTTATTTGAGATCTTACCTATAGAAAACCCATTGACTATCTCATCCCGACACAATACCCCAGCTAGTCAACTAACTAAGATATTTATCGGTGGATTGCAGGGTTGAATTGGGTTGTAGGCTTATCAATACTGCAATGTCTTGTTATTCGAAGTGGTCGCGCGTGATCAGGCCGACGTGGTGAACGGTGGCTGTTAAGGGCTGGAGGCTGTGTGTTTTGTTATGGGCGTCAGGCGGGTTTTCACACCCAGTTATCCACGACGCGACGGTATAATCAGTGTGTCGTATTTAACACGTCCTATTTGTTTAACACTTATATGTACAAAATGAACGTATGTGCAATTCTTCTCAATATAATCAGAGAAGCACCAAAAGGTGTAACTCCCGCGAGGGTCTGGAATGTACTCTATATACTAATGCACGTATATATTTAGTAAGAGATGTTACTAAGGGGAGGGTCTGGAGTGAACTGTTCTCCGTAGGCGGCGGCGGCGATCGCCACCATACCCAGCCACGTATACAAATTTCAGTGGCTAGAATCTAATGAGCGGCGGCCAATGACCGGCTGCTTCAACCAAGGTGCTAATATAATTATGTAAGGTGCAAATGGTTAACACGACTGGGAATGTTCATTTATAATATCCCAGTACTTATCATTTACTTAAATTACCTTAATTAATACTCATTATCCTTATAATTATATATATATATATATATATACATCCCTATTCTCTCTCTAGGATGAGCGAACAATACCTACCTCACAAGGGGGGGGGGAAGGAAACAAAACCACCACTCAACCAATTAAGAGGGTGGTTGATGGATAATTACCACAACTGCTACACTTAAACTTCATGTCAAGTCCAGAAGAATCTCAAGAGCCATACTGTGTTTCATCTTGAGAAACTGAAGGACCTGACATGTGCCCATGAGTATGAAGTGGCAGTCTAAAATCGGTTTGATGTGCTCGGTGCCCTCGAGGACCCTGTAGAACTGTGGGATAGCTTCAAACGTGAAACTCTCCAGGCTGCCAAGGAGTGTATTGGGGAACAACCGAGATCAAGGCGTGGTTTTGTCCCGACGGAGACGCTGGAAAATATCGAGGAGAGTCGCGCTGCCAGGCTGGCTGGGAACCAGGACCAGCACAGGGCTCTATCACGCCGGACTAGAACCCTCCTGGGGAGAGACAAGTAGAGGTATGTCAGGAGTCTCGCTGAGGATGTCGAGGGACATTTGAACGCTAATGACCTCCGACCCGCCTACCGAGCCCTGAAGAAGCTCCGTTCCAAGTCTCCATCTCGGGCGAGTGCTATTCGAGCAGCAGATGGACGCCTCGTGTCGGACATGGATGGGCAGATGGCTCGTTGGGCTGAGTACATTGGGCAGTTGTTCACGGTGAACCCTCCAATTGAGCAGCTTCACACCACTAGCCTACGGGCAGTGGATGCCGATCCTCCCATTGACAAAACTGCACCCTCTCTAGACGAAGTCAGAGAGGCTGTAGCAAAGTTGAGCGGTGGAAAGGCAGCTGGTGTCTGTAATATCAGTGCGGAACTCCTCAAAGCTCCTCAAAGGCATATGGCAGATATTTTTTTTTTTTTTCGTATGAGGGCCTGGGCCGCTGAGAAAAAATATATATAAGGCTACAAAGAATGCTGCCAGAGTACAAACAATACTGCTGGAGTTACCAATGCCAATCCCAATGGACTCATAGAGGATAGATTATATCCTCAAGAATGTGAAGGCAGGGACGCGCTGCACTACATGTTTCAGGCTTCAGGATGAACAGTTCTTTTTGCTATTTTTTTTTTTACTGACTACCATCGAAGCCATATGCATATGCATGCCCTGAGATCATGTTGTGCCTGCAAATACAGCAACAAAAACTAGTGTAGGTTAATTTTAACTATAGTTAATACAATCTGAATTCATATTTGTTTTAAACAAGTACTACCATCAAATAAGGTCAAATTCGTTGTATAAGGAACCATGGTAATTGAATGACAACACCAAGGCTTAGGTTTTAATTATCTTTTATAACACACTAAGAAACAACCTTGAGTAAAAAGTCACTCGTGTATAAGGACCATGGACTCGAACCAACCGTGATCTCACAGTCGAATTTATTCAGCTGTGTCAACGAAAGTAACAAAGGGTCCGGGATACCGTGCTGCCGGAAGCAGTCAGCTTGCGCATCTGGACCCATGAAATGGATGAAATCTTATAGTAGATATTTCAACAGATGGTAGTTGGCATAAGCTGCAATGTAGCGTAGGATTATCTCAAAATTTAATGAAAACGTTTATAAAGCTTTTACCAAGATAGGATAGACCATGAATCTATTGGTAGGAAATATTCAGACATGAATGAACTAGGTTTTTGATTGGTCCACAGTGGGTTTGATTGTGCACCGAGCAATCGCGAAATACAGATTTTCTCGAAATACAAATGTCAAAATGACATTAATGCAGGTTACAACTTTATTTGGTGTCAATGATCAGAAAAAAGCCATATTGTAAAAATATTCTTTATGCTATAATATGAGTTCAACTAGATATATATAAAAGGCCAATCGCGAAAATATCGGATTTTACTCTAAAATACAAAATGTCAATAGAATGACCAAAATGCAGGACAAAGTTATATTGTGTCAAATTGAGCAGAATAATCAAGCATATGTAAAAATATGAGGTTAGCAGCTTTTTCGTTCTAACTGTTGCGTACTAAATTTTCACTAGATGTAGTTAGTTGCTAATGTAATAAAATTATCTTTATTATATAGTAATTTAATTATTATTACAAACAAACATACATCGTGAAAATTTAAGTAACGCAACAGTGAACGATGGACGAAAAAGGCGCATCATTGCATATATGCAAGTTTACATGTACATGAAATTAAATGAAAGAATGTCGTGTTTAAGTCACTCAGAGTCCGTTTCAATTGCCACACTGTATGGGTTGTGACACACTCCGTTATTACAGGTACATGCAGCTATGCACTTCAAGTTCTTGGCCCTACAAGAGCATCTGGAAGTTGCACAAATTTTGCACTTGCAGCAGACTATGTTTGTGAACTCGTTTGGCAGAGGATCGTCCACACTGACGTGTGGGTGTAGTCTCCTCGTAGCATCATCGTACCATCCACTTCCAATGGGCGACTCGATTTCAGGGATTGGTACATCTGCCTGGAACCACACCTGAGCCTGGTGGTGTGCGCGTTTGATGTGTTGTTCAAGACATTTTTGACTTGGCGGAAGCTTTTCTTGGTCTTTGGTGCCCTTTTGAAACATGCGGTATCGCACATCGTTGATGTTAGTTTCGTCCGAAGCTGGTGAGTAAATGCGGCAGAAGAACTCTTCCACACTCCGTATGGTGGATTCTGACAGCGTGCCACGTCCGAGGTCATCAAGCAATGCTCCGTGTTGCTGGAATACCTTCCATGTCGTCTTTTTCCCGTGTCCACTTGGTTGACTGACTGTGTCACATCCTGTAACCGCATGGTACACCAGGATGTTGCTCTCCGAAGCCCTATCAAAGAAAAATAAATAATAAAATGAAATGATCATCCTTTACAGCACATATTCATACACGTATACACGAGAAAATTAACTCAAAAATATAGCAACTGACAGCAGTTTAGTACAGAGGAACACGGCAGTGTCTAATTAAAAATATTTTATAATCACCATAGCACCGTTATAACAATATTATATAATCATCATCGTAGCAGCGAAACAATAACAAACACAGTAATGGCGGTGGCTTCAGTGTCACATTGCATCAGCCTAAGCCTCTTTCATATAACAGCCGTAAGTAACGAATTATACCATAACGCCACTAATTATCACGAGCCACACAAGATTGTTATATGACTAATTAATGAACATAAGAGCTTAAATAGCCTCTGAAGCAGGCATACAAATGTTAAACTCACCAAATTGGCCTCGATGAAAATTACTGATGCACGTGATATCGAATCATAGATGCAACAATAAACAACAGATCTAGTCGATATGTCTATCGTTTATAAAGAATTCAAAGGATTAGGAATCCATTACAGTAGTTTTTGCCATTCTTTTTAACATTTCCCAATTCTATAGCGTAAACAAATATTTTTACAATATGGCTTGTTATTCTGATCATTTTGACACCAAAAATAAGTTTGTAACTGCAGTATTGGTCATTTTATTGACATTTTTGTATTTTCGAGAAAATCAGATATTTCGCGATTGACCTCTTTCACAAAATAACCCACTGTGAGGTCCAAAATCAAAATATCAAGTGTCATCCAGGCTAATATTGCTCAGGAGGTGTCATGGTTCAATCCTAGTATGGGTGATAGCTTGTAACAAACCGTTACCCCTCATGTGATTTCTGGGCCCCTTTTCACATAATATTCCTAGTCTATATTACGTCTGTGGGAATTTATGTCACATACATATTAAATATGAGGTCTTACCTAATCAATCAAACCCATGTCTATCCCTTCCCGACACAATACCCCCAGCTAATCAACTAACTAGGATACTTATCGGTGGATAGTGGGTTGAAATGGCTGTAGGCTTGTATTAACACTGCCTGTCCTTGTGATCCGAAGTGGTAGCGCGTGATCAGAGCCGCCCGTGAATGACGAAGGTGGAGGCGTTATTGTGGTTGGCGTCAAGTGGTTATCACACCAGTAACTTGACGACGCAGCGATATTCAGTGTGTCGTATTTTAACACAGTCCTATTGGTTTATCACTTATATGTACAACTAACGTATGTACAAATCTCTTCTTTATAATCAGAGAAGAGATATTAACTCGATGGGAGCTGGTAGTGTACTTGTACTTGTACTTATAGACAAGCACGTATATTTAATAGATGTTATTCCCTCGGATGTCTAGAACAGGGGCTCCCAAACTCTTCAGCTCATCGACCCCCTAATAAAGTTTCACATTTTTCATCGACCCCCACACATTTAAATGAAAATAGCATATGCATAGTCATGAAAAAAAAGCGTAATACATGTCATACATGTTATGATTAAATGAATATGGGGAATTATAGTAGTACTTATAGGTAGTAGTAGTAGTAGTAGTAGCGTGCTGAGAATGTACTGGACTACAGGCTGTCCACTCATCAACGAGAGGGGAATACGCTCGCTCGCTCAGTACGGGAAGCGGACAGGAATATTTCACGTACGGTACGATCTTGGGACAGAGGAGGGAAGAGAGAGGGGTGTGTGTGTGGAGGGTGCGTGGGGCGGGGTACAGATTCGACGTGACGTCACAGACTAGCACCAAGCCAAGTCAAAGCCGTCTCTATGTCAGGGTGACACAGAGGCGGCTTTGATACCACTCGCATAACAGTTGTTGGCAGCTGTTGCGTGCTGAAACTTTCCTCACCTAGCCATTCATCGACCCCCTAACCATTTATTGACCCCCTTTCGACCCCCTGGCAATTCATCGACCCCTTGGATGGTCCCATCGACCCCTGAGGGTCGATATCGACCACTTTGGGAACCCCTGGTCTAGAGTGTACTGACCTCCCCGGTGGGCAGCGAGTCCCCCGCTACCAATATCTAGCCACGTGTATACATTTCAGTGGCTATAGAATCTAATGGGCGGCGGCCAATGACCGCGCTTCAAATCAAGGTGCTAATTATTTTAAAGGTGCAAATGCTTAATAATAATGGGAATGTTCAATTATCCATCCCAGTATTTATCATTTACTTAAATTACCTTAATTATTAGCCATTACCATTTTAATTATATATATATATACATCCCTATACGCACCCTCCTATGACGAGCGGAAAATACCTCACTCACAAGGGGGGGGGGGAAACAAAACCACCACCCTACCAATTATGAGAGGGTGGTTGATGGATAATTTCCACAACGTCAACGTATATGTATATTTCCTTGTTACCTTGTATGTATAAAAAAGCAGAATACGGGTGTAGGAGAAGCCTTCTACGTAGGCGTGTGTTCTGTTGATCATGGAGTAAATAGCCTGGACGTGGGTGGGGTAGAGATCGAGCTTGTTATCCAAGGATTTGTAATGAGGGTCGCTGGAGAATCAGCGATTGCGGTACATACGAGAACTCTCCGTAGTTGTACATGGAGTTTAAAAGGAAAATACAATATGTAGTTACAAATGTTATTGATTTAGTTTTTGTAATGTCAATGCAAATATAATGAAAAAAATTATGCTTTGATGAACATTTAAGTATCACTTTATTCTATTTTCAATAGAAAACCGAAAAAAAAGGCCTGGCTCAAAGCCAAGGAAACAATTGTTATTCTCCAAGGTATTTCATGCGGCATTGCTGTATACAGGTAGCTCTTCATCATACTAATAGTAATAAAGAGTTCTTTGTCTGGCTTCATGCTAAAATTAACCACCGAGCATCTACCCCTCCCCTCCCCCATGCTCATATAATTTAGGCCAATAGGATACAGTCCAATGTCCTAGAGTAGAGACCGCATACCTCCGCCAAGACTGGAAAATATTCCGCAATGTTTTAAAATACAGAATAATAATAATAAATAATTTTTTTACCGCTAAAAAGCTCCTCATTCATCATTATCTGATACCAGCTCGGCCTTCAAAACCTTAACCAGTAGGTCTAAAGAGGAGGGTTATGTTGGCCTCTACCTTGAGACAGCAGACGCTATACCCCTCAGGATATCCTCGAAAAAAAATAACCCGAATCCAGATCGACTCTTAAAGTTGATAATTTCTAAATTGGGCCAAGCCTCACTTCTGTAATAAAAATGTCATGCAAAACCGTCGGTAACATTTTTTGCATAAGCCTGCTAACAAACAAACAAATAGACAAATCAAATCGAACCAATAACATAAGCTCTTTTTCGGAGGTAATCAGTAAAACTGAAAGGCGCTGTCAGAATGTTATGAGTCAAAATGAGGCACAGGAGGAGAGGACATAACTGATATTTTCCTCAAACACATTTTATGCTGAATGATATTTCATTTCACTAAAATGTCGTGAGTTGATCTTTGCTACAAATATAAAAGTTAAAGCACTCATGTTTTGAACAGCTTGCACACATATGAAAAATGGCATTGTTTTTCTTTGTTCTTTAAGGAAAAATATATTTGGCATGTCACATCATTACTGAGTAAATTGTTAGCCATTAAATACTATTTCATTCAATATAAATAATTATTTTAATATAAGTGATTAATTTCATCTATAATAATATAAGCGAAAGTGTGTCTCTGTCTGTCTGTCTGTCTGTCTGTCCGCGATAGGTGCCGCCTCCCGAGGCGGAATCCCATCATATGTCACAGTTTTGGAACCAGCTCGACCAGGGGAAGGTTTTAAGCCCACTCATGAGATGATCCGATCACTTTTTTTTCTTTTTTTTTTAGCAGCCTATTAGCGAGAATTGTGAAAAAAAATGTGGGTTGCGAGAATTGAGGAAACCTTGATGTAGGGTGATGGGTAATGGGTGAGTGAATGGGTGGGGTGATGGGTAATGGGTGTGGGGTGATGGGTGAGTGAATGGGTGGGGGGTAATGGGTTGGGGGTGATGGGTGATGGGTGAGGGAATAGGTGGGGGGTGATGGGTAATGGGTGAGTGAATGGGTGTGTGGTGATGGGTAATGGGTGAGTGAATGGGTGGGGGTTGATGGGTAATGGGTGAGTGAATGGGTGGGGGGAATACATACATTTCTACATCCATGATTTCAGGAAAATTAGAAGGGGCTATCTGGAGAGTCTGTGTTTGGTGGGCCGAAGGCCCACCAAACACAGGTGGTGGGCCGGCCCACCAATAGCCCTAATGGGTGAGTGAATGGGTGGGGGGTGATGGGTAATGGGTGAGTGAATGGGTTGGGGGTGATGTGAATGGGTTGGCGTTAATACATACATTTCTACATCCATGATTTCAGGAAAGCTAGAAGGGGCTATCTGGAGAGTCTGTGTTTGGTGGGCCGAAGGCCCACCAAACACAGGTGGTGGGCCTTCGGGCCCACCAATAGCCCTCCGCAGGAGCTAGTCAAAAAGGCCGCCCGGAGGGCGGTTTTGCGGCTAGTTCATTATAAATAATATGCCATTCATAAATATTGTTACAAAACCGCTCCCACAGCCGCCCAACTAACCTGCCTCCCTTCCTGGGCTGGCCTCAGACGCATGGGGAGGAGGGGCTGAGTCCGGTTATGTGTTTAGTTGGGACTACAGGTACTCTAGTCGGGACCAGAAGCAATGAATCCCCTAAGGCCTTGAGCACGGGCTCCCCACACTGGCACGTCACCACAACGGCACACACACACACAGACACATGCGGAATAACACAATCACATCCTTTTCCAGACTATATTGTACTACACAGAGACATCACGCCCACCGTCGTAACAGGCCCAGTCACTTATCGACTGTCGCAACCACAAATGTTCCTCCACTATCCCTGCAGTCACTGTTATGCGTCTAATACAATACCAGAGTCACCACATCCTGTCGATGCGGGAGACGACACCTTCCCACACCCACGCTCATGCCCGCGCACACACACAGGGACACAGCCGGCTGCTACCTTTCACCAAGGCGCCGTTAGCCACAGGAGACAATACCTCTACCCTTGGCTCGCCTGTGACACCACCGTAGCCCTACCCTGTTCCCTGGCGAGCGGCGTCTCCTCCAGGCGGCACCTGCCGGAGATCCTTTCCAAGCGCTAATCCTCGCCCGACCCTCGCGGCGCCTCCCTCGTGTCTCTGGCTCCTCGTGGTGTCTCCTTGGGTCTCGGCCTGAGCCAGCCACAACATACCTGATCTTGTCTTGAACTTGATGTTCGAGTGTGGCCTTCCAGGCAGCAACGTTCGTAGACATTTTTGTCAAAGTTAGATCATGATTCTCAACCACACTTGTAAAAAACTTTTAGCTCATCATCTCATTTGTCTCCATAAGACCGTACATTAAAACAGCATTTCTTGGTTCGCCCCCAACTTAGACATCGAGTTGTTAGGCACGTTTGAACATTTATTAAACAGAAAACAGATAGACAACACACTTAATAATTTTAGAAAATTGTACAAATCTTCTAGAACTTAACTTGCGAACACTTATTGGTTACGCCACAATTAAACCATAACATTGTATGTACGTCGCCTTTCATAAACAGGAAACACGAGTAGACACAACACAATAATTCATAGAAAATGTCAAATCTTTCTGAATTAATTCCTCTCGTGACTTCTGGCATCTAGCTAATAACATCTCTAACAATTTTTCTTCTTCATCTTTCCCTCTTATGCTTCACCAAGATGGCTCCACAGCGGTCTCATCTATTTCTAAAGCTGAACTCTTCGCTCAAACCTTTGCTAAAAATTCCATTCTGGTTTATGAAGGTACTAGTTCCTCCTTCTCCTCCACCCTCTGACTATATTATGCCTGTAATCAAGATCCTTCGTAATGATGTTTTTTTTGCCCTTTCTGGCCTAGATCCTCGGAAGGCTTACAGTCCTGACGGAGTCCCTCCTATTGTTCTCAAAAACTGTGCTTCTGTGCTTGCACCCTGCCTGGTCAAACTTTTCCGTCTTTGTCTATCTACTTCCACCTTTCCTTCTTGCTGGAAGTTTGCTCGCTTCCAACCTGTTCCTAAGAAGGGTGACCGTTCTAATCCTTCAAACTAACGTCCTTTAGCTTTGACTTCCTGCCTTTCTAAAGCTTTTGAATCTATACTTAATAAGAAGATTCTTAAGCATCTATCTGCTCACAATCTTCTATCTGATCGTCAGTACGGTTTCCGTAAAGGGCGATCTACTGGCGATCTTCTAGCTTTCCTAATTGAATCTTGGTCATCCTCCTTTAGGGGTTTCGGTGAAACTTTTGCTGTTGCCCTTGACATATCAAAAGCTTTTGAAAGAGTCTGGCACAAATCTTTAATTTCCAAACTACCCTCATTCGGTTTCTATCCTTCTCTCTGTACCTTCATCTTAAGTTTCCTTTCAAACCGTTCTATTGCAGCTACTGTAGACGGACATTGTTCTTCTCCTAAATTTATCAATAGTGGTGTTCCCCAGGGTTCTGTCCTATCACCCACTCTCTTTCTATTATTCATTAATGGTTTTCTTTGTCTAACTCAAAGCCCTATCCACTCCTACGCTGATGATTCTACCCTACATTTTTCAACGTCGTTTATTAGACGTCCAACTCAACAGGAACTAAGTGATTCACGGAGAGATGCCACCGAGCGCCTAACTTCTGATCTTTCTATAATTTCTGATTGGGGCAAAGCAAACCTTGTTTTGTTCAATGCCTCAAAAACCCAATTTCTTCACCTATCTACTCGACAAAACCTACTAGATAACTATCCCCTCTTCTTCAATGACACTCAACTATCTCCTTCTTGCACAATGAACATTCTTGGACTATCCTTTACTAAAAATCTGAACTGGATATCTCACATCTCATCTCTTGCTAAAACAGTTTCTAAGTTAGGTGTCGTCTGCGTCCTTTTTTTTCTCCCTCCCAGTTGCTTGCTCTCTACATGGGCCTTATCCGCCCATGTATGGAGTATGGCCGAGACCACCGAGAGACAAGGCCTGGTACATCGCCCGTGACGTCACACCATTCGGATACACCCTGCTCCGCTCCCCGTACAAGTTTACCTACCTAATATAATGTTTATCAGTATAAAAGATATACTGTTATCTTCGGAAATGTTTGTTCTATAATATTATCAAATAAAAAACCGTAAAACACACACAGAAAATGCCATTATGAGACTTTCAAGAAATATGCATTAACTTAAACTCTTCGCCATTTAATATTTTGCTCGCAAACATTTTACATGGAGAATATCAATAGAAGCAGAGTTTAATTAGCTTTCCATTGATATATTTCGTTTAGTGATAAATGAATTAGCGGCATGCATAAATTAGCGTTAACTAAATATAAAAAATCATGAAATCGGGTAATTTCCTACCTAATATATGTTTATCAGTATAAAATATATACTGTTATCTTCGGAAATGTTTGTTCTATAATATTATCAAATAAAAAACCGTAAAACACACTAAAGGAATGCCATTATGAGACTTTCAAGAAATATGCATGAACTTAAACTTTTCGCCATTTAATATTTTGAGAGAAAACTTTTTACAAGGAGAATATCAATAGAAGCGGAATCGCATTAGCTTTCCATTGATATATTTCCTTTTCTGATAAATGAATTAGAACCATGCATAAATTAGCGTTAACTAAATAAATAACATCATGAAATCGGGTAATTTTTCCCGATTGATGAGGTTATTTATTTAGTTAACGCTAATTTATGCATAGTTCTAATTCATTTATCAGAAAAGGAAATATATCAATGGAAAGCTAATTAAATTCCGCTTCTATTGATATTCTCCATGTAAAACGTTTTTCCACAAAATATTAAATGGCGAAAAGTTTAAGTTCATGCATATTTCTTGAAAGTCTCATAATGGCATTTCTTTTGTGTGTTTTACGGTTTTTTATTTGATAATATTATAGAACAAACATTTCTGAAGATAGCAGTATATATTTTATACTGATAAAAATTTATTAGGTAGGAAATTACCCGATTTCATGATTTTTTATATTTAGTTAACGCTAATTAGAGAGAACTGCAACTCCGAAATGCCAGTGGTCGCTGGCAGTTTTAACTCACAATTTGGTGAAAAGTTGGTCAACCTGAAAGAAAAATATGGGCTTATTTCACTGCACTTAAAACACAAAAGTATAATTTTAAGAACGATTTTCTTCTATATGTATATTGTATAGAAGCCTGAGTCTGTAAAACATGTATTTAACCAAATAACCAAGTAGGTTATAGTTGAGGAGGCGAGGTAAATGTTACTCTATGATATTATATAGTCAATAACGTATGTTTAGAAGTTATCTATACCTAGGCAGTCATATTTTCCTGTTATTATTGTGTATCAATCAGATAGAAAGCCTAGAAGTGCAATGAGTCGACGCGTGAAGTGGCAATGTTTTTATTCAATCTCCCCGCCACAATCTCCCCGCCACCACTCCCCGCCGCGGCGTGTCGCCTCCACAATTATAACCTACATTGTCGCAGCAACAAGCCGATTTCGGCATTCTTTATTCTTCGTTTTTCCAAGGCATTGCTTATTGTATTTTGACAAGCGTTTGCCAGACGCAGCAGTACTGTCTTAGAAAACAGTGTGAACATCACCCAAATTTTACATGCCACAATATACATGTAAAAAATATATTAAGCTTTGCTACTCGAGGCGAGTAATTTGCATTAAATTGCTATTATAGAACGTTCCATCGTAATGCATGTCATCCATATAATTAGTAGAACAACAGAAGAACTATATTTTTTGGTATTCAGATGCGGTGCATCAATGTTTATCGCGAAATTAATTTATGAAAAATATTAGTCGCGGAGCCAAAACACAGTAGACCAACCTTTGAGTTAAAACTGCCAGCGACCACTGGCATTTCTCGAGTTTCAGTTCTCTCTAATTTATGCATGCCGCTAATTCATTTATCACCAAACGAAATATATCAATGGAAAGCTAATTAAATTCCGCTTCTATTGATATTCTCCATGTAAAATGTTTGCGAGCAAAATATTAAATGGCGAAGAGTTTAAGTTAATGCATATTTCTTGAAAGTCTCATAATGGCATTTTCTTTGTGTGTTTTACGGTTTTTTATTTGATAATATTATAGAACAAACATTTCCGAAGATAACAGTATATCTTTTATACTGATAAACATTATATTAGGTAGGTAAACTTGTACGGGGAGCGGAGCAGGGTGTATCCGAATGGTGTGACGTCACGGGCGATGTACCAGGCCTTATCATCTCGGTGGCCACGGTATGGCTCACATGTTTGGGGGGGATCCACTCATACAGCTCTCCTAAACAGGGTGGAGTCAAAAGCTTTAAAGTAGTCGTCCAGACCCATTTTTTTTTTGCCTAATTATGTTGAATGTACATTCAAAACACCTAATCCACCAAAAATAATTGATTTCCAGGCCTTATTTCCGTAAAAACACGACTTTTGTAAAAAGCGCGCGAAAAAAAAAATCTTCCCTCCAACAGGGCTACGACTGTTATTGATGACGTCAAAACAGGGACGCCCGCAGACACTCTGTCTGACACCTGTCGGCAAATGTTATGATGAGCGATTGTACTTCGGTGTCAGACAGTGAATCTGTCGCTGTGACAGATTTAGAGTACGATGCTCAATCTGACACCGAAAGAAATGACGCTGGTCGCGTATACTATGAGGAAAACGAACCTCAGATTGTCATGGGATCCTATATGTTTGAGCCCGAGTACGAGGTGAATTAACAGGTGTTAGCAGAGCCTGAGGTTCAGCAGGAGGACCTGGCACTTCTCCAAAAACATGGATTGGTAAATAAGGTTAACCATGTGTGTGTGGGAATCACAATGAAGGTACATTTCGAGAAAATCCTATGGTTAGTTTGGAGCTACAGTCAAACGTCATTACTCGGAAACCACATACTAGCATTAACTACAGCATAGAGTTGGAAATATGCGGGCGGAAGGCAGAAAGTGTGACAGACACACCACTACAGGGTCTCTCACCACAGGGCCGCCCACGCCCACTCCACACCTGGTTTACTGGTTTACTTGGTCTTGTAAGAGGCAAAGCCTCACAGTCGTGGTGGTCCATCGCTACCCTCACTACACACCGTTCTCAACACAACTGTTCGCCCCAACACACTATAGGCGTGAATCACCACACGCCACTCCGCCACTCCACTCCTACACACGCCACTCCTTTCCGTGTGCAAACTTTTCTCGAAAGGCACAGCTGTCTTGCTGCACCCATAAAGGATGCATGCATGTGGCATATAGCAAAACAAATCTATCAGAAACACCCAAATATCTTCAAGTACTATTATATTTATCTCTGTGTTTACGTGCCTCTGATCCGCGCGCGGGAAGAGGATCCTCCCTGATGGTACGTCGCGGAGCCTGAGCCTGAGCGTCTGCAAATCTTGAGTGCGTTTTGAGAACTCGGGGAATTTGCAGATTTTGATTGCGGATTATTTAAAAACGGCTGACTGGATACAAAAAGTGACGACGTATTGTTGATATACTCGTCAATGGCTATGATTTGATTGCATTAAATCAGGAATGATGAAATGGTCTGGACGACTACTTTAAGTCACCGCCGCAATGTTGCTTCTCTTGCTATCTTTTACCGTTATTTTCATGCTCACTGCTCTTTTGAACTTACTAACTGCATGCCTTCCCACCTCCCGCGGCCTCGCTGCACAAGACTTTCTACTCATTCTCATCCCTACTATGTCCCTCTTCCTAATGCAAGAGTTAATCAGTATCTGTATGCGTACTCTTTCATCCCTTGCACTGGTAAACTCTGGAACTTTCTTCCTGTTTCTATTTTCCACCTTCATACGACTTAAATGTTTTCAAGAGAAGAGTGACAAGGCACCTCCCGAACTAAATTGGCCCACCCCCGTTTCTTTACTCTCTTACTGTCTTCTTTATAAGGACTGGCAACTAAGCGGGCTCTGTGTTACCTTTTAAGGCATCTCCAAGGCGTCGGCTGATCTCAGGGTAGTCCTTGTCGCCATAGGTGGCTCATTCTCTAACACATAGTAAGAGCTTCTCATGAGCACTGGGACTCTCAACTAAAGTATCTGTAGTTGATGTTTGGCAAATGATGCACAAGGAATAATCAGTGTCTAGTCTGGCAATGTTCTCTGGAGGACGTACAGTTTGTGTTGTCTGTTCCATCCTAATGATGCCAAAGTGATCCAATGGATTATGAAAGCATTTGTTAGTGATTGCAGAGGGAGAAGTTAGACCGTCACCACATATATATCAGGATTGGGTATCAATGTTTTTGAATGTAGACTACGTTCTATCAACTATGAGGACAAGTTCTGTTCTTGTGTCGCAGCTGCCACTTCATCTGAAAAGAGAAGAATGTTATTTTTTAATATCATCAGTTAATATAGAACACAGTATACATAGATTAAATATAAAATATGCCATTTTGTATCATTGTATGCTCTCCCACATATCTGAAAAAAAATTGGAAATAAATAGGTTTAAAGTACTGGTTACTCTATGGCTGCATGCTAACCTTAATGGGAATAACCATGGTAGGATGGCCAAGTGATAAGTTGTATTAACCTATATCATCGCAGAAGCAGTAAAGTAGTATTTATGACCTTTGTAGACAAAATAATACATGAAAATTGAGAAATGTCTTATAATGAACACAATTCATAAATTAGGGGCTAGGGTTACATTTTGGGGAACTTTTCATTAAATTATCAAGCCATTGGTATGTAGAAAATATAATATATAACCAGTAATAATATACCTAAGTAATAATATTATTTATTGGCATATAAGTTATTGCAATTTTGAAAGAATTTTTTTTTTTAGTGAAGTGCGGCATGTGAAACCAAAATCAAAATATGGTAACAAAAACTAGATTTTAAGTGCTATTTTGAGGATTTGTCCCATATACCAACAATTAAACACTTTATTTGCATGTAGTGTTCCCTTGTGGTCAGTTTAATACCAAATATGACCATACTGGAGCATAACTAAAGGAATAGTCTGGAATTTTATTACTTTTTAGGCGTCGGCAAAAAGCTATTTAATCGAAATCATTAAATGTGTCAAAAATATATGACCACACCATTTCCCAGAGTGCCACCAAGCTTTTTATGAAGCACTAGGGTCCCCTTGATGCAACTAGCATAGTGGTTTGCTTTCATACCAAAATTCCCACGGGACTATATTTTGTGCAAGACGCTGCTGGACTAGTGTCATATATTCTTTTTTTTTAATATTAATAATTATATATTTATACATGTGTGTGTGTGTGTGTGTGTGTGTGTGTGTGTGTGTGTGTGTGTGTGTGTGTGTGTGTGTGTGTGTGTTGTTTTGGTCCAGCCTTCGAAGCTCTCTAGTTACAAGGATTACATCTACGTATTTTATTTTGTCTTCTTTTACTCAACACGTGAAAATAAGAACAAAATCATGAAGTGTTGGTGAGGCTTCTTAGTGGGTGAGGCCGCCTTGTTATCTGGCCGCGCAGGATAAGCTTCAAACACTTGACTAATGACGCCCAAGTGTGGGTGGAAAACGCGAAGGACAAAATAAAACTAAAACTCTGGAGAGAAACTCGGGTGAAGAAAATATTTAATTAGTTATGGTAAAAAGAAAAACCTCCTGTCATAGTTCAGGTGCGTAGGAAGGAAAATAGATTCTTAGTGTGGCATGTGTGTATTAGGAACATCTAAAAATCTTGTGTGAGCTATATCATCTGTTGGATGAAAAAAGTATGAAAAAAAGTAATATATATATCAATAATATAATGGACCCATTTACTCTACTTGAGGTAACGATAGATTGGAAATCTTCAAGACTAATATAGTAGGGCAGTGATGCTGAATTTTCGATGTGAACAGTATTTTTGATGATACAGCCATTTTAAGTGGAGGAAAATTTGTGCGCCCCAAAACGACTGGCGCCATGCTGTGACGTCAACAACACAGGGTTGTTAAGCGGCCGCAGCGGGCCGCTCCACAGTAATATTAACTTGCATTACCCCTACTACCGCAAGATGGCCAATAATCCTCCTTCAAGTTTTGTGGTAGGTTTTCACTGTGTTTGTGAATATATAAGTTGTAGTTTATAAGGAAGAAGT
Source organism: Chionoecetes opilio (assembly GCA_016584305.1). NCBI lineage: Eukaryota > Metazoa > Arthropoda > Malacostraca > Decapoda > Majidae > Chionoecetes > Chionoecetes opilio. The sequence goes on from JACEEZ010013226.1 coordinate 40,581, forward strand.
GATTAGACAGGGACAAGTGACCCATGACAACAGGCAAGTGATGACTTTAGGCATCGCAACTCCTTACAAAGAGCTCAAATGAACCTACAATGACATGCAGCCTACAGCTAGACAGATAGACGAACTCATAGAAGAACAGGTAGAATGAGAGCACCTTCCACCTGCACATACACACACATCATAGGCGAACTCATAGAAGAACAGGTAGAATGAGAGCGCCTTCCACCAACACACACATACACATCCTGATCAAGAGCACACTGCGCCTTCCACGCACACACACACACACACACACACAAACAGTATATATATATTTATATAATATATATATATATATATATATATTATATATATATATATATAATATATATATATATATATATATATATATATATATATATATATATATATATATATATATATATATATATACTATATATATATATATATATCGAAAGTGTGTGCGTGTGTTTTGTATGTGTGTCCGCTATAGGTGCCGCCCCCAGTGGCGCAATCCCATCATATGGCACAGTTTTGGAACCAGGTCGACCAGGGGAAGGTTTTAAGGCCACTTTGGGGATGATCCGATCACTTTTATTTTATTTTTATTTTTTAGTATTAGCGAGAATTTTGAAGAAAAAAAGAAAAAAAATTACGTGAGATATTTTGCATGAAAAAAGAAAGATATCGAAACGAACGCACGACTGACGGACGGTTTCTTTTACTTCAGTCCTATTACTTCAGTCCTATTACTTCAGTCCTATTACTTCACTAGCCTACTTCCTATTACTTCAGAGTTACTTCTGTCCTATTAATTCAGAATTACTTCTGTCCTATTACTTCAGTCCTGGTGGGCCTTCGGCCAACCAGTCCAGTCCTTGGTGGGCCCAAGGCCCACCAAAAGCCCTCCGCAGGAGCTAGCCAAAAAGTCCGCCCGGAGGGCAGCTTTTCGGCTAGTATATATATATGTGTGTGTGTGTGTGTGTGTGTGTGTGTGTGTGTGTGTGCGTGTGTGGAAGGCGCAGAGTGCTCTTGATCAGATGTGTGTGTGTGTGTGTGGGTGGAAGCTAGGCGCTCTCACTCTATACCTGTTTTTCTATGAGTTCGTCAGGAGTACATAATGAATCGCCTAGGGCCCTAGATGAAGGGAAAATTCACACTCACTACAGGAACTACCTCGTGTAGGTCTCACGGCATCTTGTAGCTTCTTTATTTTCCTATATTCTTATGTTCTTTTGGATGCTTCCCGTGCCCACAGCATTGTCACAATAACACACGCAGCGAGTGTTGGGTGTATGTGTGTGTGCATGTGTGTGTGTAGGCGTTTGTTACTTCATCACTGCATACACAGACAAACACCAATCACCAATTCGTAGTACTATGTATACTACACACACACAGTGTCACTCACACACACACACACACACACACACACACACACACACACGAGTAACATGTTGTAACGAGTAACACGAGTAACATTCCTCAGGGGAATCACGTCTATAGACGTCTTAGACATCAACAACTGTTTACTTTATTTTTTGTCTTTGGACACAAATATGAACCCTCTCTGGTGTTTTAATCGTGGTGTTTTAGCAGATTGGCACAAAACAAACATAGTGCGTTCTCTTTGTCCAGGTATATAGGCGAGGAAGCGGGGTAGAGAAGGAAGCAGAAGGGATGTTTGTGCGCTGTCTACGTCACAACCAATCACAGCGCGTTCCGCGGCCACGTCATATTTTAGCCCCAAAAACTGCTTATATCTCATTCATGGTGCATTTTTAAATAAAATGAATATGAGTACAGTGATAAGTAGCTTATATTGCATCCAAAGCTTCACAAAACTCCGTGTTTTAGGTGTGAGTAAACGGGTCCATTATTGCCACTAATGATTTAGTAAATAACATCTAAATTTACTACCACAAAGTGCTTTACCTCTATTTTTGCACTGTATGCAGAGAAAATATCACATAATTGGTTTGCGGATTTGTGGTTGCGGAAGTGGTGAACTTCAAGAAATTTGCGGACTTGTGGTTTCGGAACGTAAGGATTGGGGTTTGCGGATTTACATTTGCGGTGCCCACCTCTAATATAATATATATATATATATATATATATATATATATATATATATATTTTTATAATATAAAATATATATTATATATATATATATATATTTTATTAATCTATATATCTATCTATCTATTTATTATCTGTATATCAAATTTATCTATTTATCTACTACTATATAATATATATATATATTATATATATATATATATTATATATATAATAATTATTATAATATATATATATATATATATATAAAATAAAATATATAAAATATTTTATATATATATTTTAAAATATATATATATATATACATGATGTTTCAGGGTGACAGAGACACTCGTCATACTTGGGGTTGTTTATGCGCAACGTTTCGCCAAGGCACTTGGCATCATCAGGCAAAAAATATTTTAAAAATTAAATATATTGTAATGCTAAAAAGCGAACATCTAAAAAATTAAATTCTAAAAAACAATAAATATTCCTATATTATTCTAAAATTACTAACTATAAATAAAATATAATTTGTACTTAACAGACCTTGGTGTGTATGCTGTCTGAGTTGGTTTAGAGGACTGAATGAAACCCCTAGTTTTGTGGGTGACATTTCAGCTTGTGTGGGGCGATCGAACCCGAGAGTCGGGCAATCGAAACAGTGGTAGTCATTGAGTATATGTAGTTGGTGTGAAATGACTTGGTTATTAAGATCAGGGGACAAATGTTTGGGATGTGAAATAGCTTCTAATAATTTAGTGTCACTAGGGTAGTGTGCCTTGGATAGGATACTAAAGTCATTCATAGAAAAAGGGTGATCTAAATCATGTGAGTGTGAGCGGATTGCAGATTGCGAAGGTGAAGAAATGGGTCGACCAGTACGTGCAGAAAACACCTTTATGCTCAGAAAGCCAAAGGGGTTAGATTCCTTGTCGCTCGCCGACGTATCTAGCGTTACAACTAGAACATTTGAATTCGAAAATTTATGTTAGAAATAAGGGTTTTAGGTATAGAGTCTTTATATTTTTAAAATGAGTTCTTAGGGTAAAAGAATTAGTAAAAATAAATTTAAATTTGAGTTAGGAGATGTGACTTAAGTAGATCATTGAGTTTTTTCCCGAATGGTGTAACTGAGATGGCCATAAATGGGAGTTTTAAGTAGTGTGTGTCTAATATGGTTCGGGTTCGTTCGACTCGGGGTTGAACTTTTTATCTAAGAACTTTGAGATGATTGTTTCAATTAATTTGAGGGGTAGCCATTGTTTTGGAAAAATTAGTAAGGAATTTGATCTCATTATCAAAGGAAAACCAATTAGATGAGAAACTATAGCATCTGTGTAGTAGGTCTTAATAGTATTGATTTTAAAAAGGTTAGGGATAAATGAAGCATATTGAGTTCCTAAGCCAGTGAAAGTAGGTTTTCTATAGACTGAGGTGGTAAGGTAATTATTTTTACGAGTAACTGGGATATCTAAAAATGGTAGTGATGATTGTTTTTAAATTTTCATATGTGAACTTAATATTTGGGTGCTGAGCATAAGGTATTTCAGAAATAAGGGAATTGCTGGGTATTTTTAAAAAGTAAAAAAGTGTCGTCTACATATCGTTTATAAAAAAAAGGTTTAAAAAGTTTAGGACAGTTTAGACAGCCATATGTCCTCATGGTGACATAAAAAAGCATTAGCAAATGAAGGACCCAGGGCACGATCCCATGGAAAACACCATCAGTTTGGACATAAAGTTTTTTGTTAAAAATAAATGGAGAGTCTTTTATAGCTAACGTTAATAAATCAAGAATTGTTTTTTTTTTGTAATTAAGAAAAATGGTGCTTTATGAAATAAATTATCAGTGATATTTCAATAGTCTCATCTAATGGAAGTTTGTAAATAGTGTTTGGGGATGTCAAAACTAGCCATTACCGCGTTGTTTACGTTAATTGTTTTTTAATTCATGTGCAAATTCAAAGGAGTTCTTAATTGTGTGTTCATTACTAGTTAATGGGTCAATTATCGGGACGAAGGGTATTAGCTAGGTTATAGTTAAAGGTGCCTATAGTACTAAGAATAGGACGTAAGGGTTACCTATTTTATGTGTTTTTGGTAATCCATAAAGGACACCAGGAAAGAGCCACTAGGAAATATAATGGAAAACATTCTTAGTAATGACTTTTGATTTAAGTAATGTTCTAAGGTAACGGATAAGTCTATCCTCCATTTTAGTGATGAAAGAAAATGTGTTGTCAGCGAGGACTTTAAAACTTTGTTTTATCACTAAGGATGGATTCAGTTTTGTAATGTACTCAGTTTTATCTAAAATTACTGTACCGCGTCCTTTATCGGGTCAAAGTGATTAGGATAGTATCATCAATTTAAGGGTATTAAGGGGCATCAAATTAAATTTGTGGGAGTTTGGGAATGAAGGGTTTAAATTCATTGAATTCGCGATTTTGATGAATGGGCAATAGTGGAGATGCCTTGAATTAAGTTATTAAGAATTAAGTTATGAACTAGTGTTCATTCAGCCCTTTTACCAACTCAGACAGCATACACACCAAGGTCTTTTAAAGTAAAATTTATTTTATTTATTAGTTAGTAATTTTAGATAATATAGGAATATTTATTGTTTCTTAGAATAAATTTTTTAGGATGTTCGCTTTTTGGGCATTACAATATATTAAAATTTGTAACTATTTTAGCCTGATGATCCCAAATGCCTTGGCGAAACGTTGCGCATAAACAACCACCAAGTATGACGAGTGTCTCTGTCACCCTGAAACACATGATGTATCAAATAAGAAAATCAACTATATATATATATATATATACATATAATATTATATATATATATAAAATATATATATAATATATTATATATATATATAATATATATAATATTATATAATATATTATATATATAATATATATATATTATAAAATATAATTAGGGTACGCCGTAGGTCCAATAAAAAGTGAAATATAGATTATTTCGAATTTGGCAGGGTGTTTCTTATGTAAAATTGAATTTTAAGGGTGGTTTGTCCTCTTAAACTTTTTGGTTTGAGCACTTCTTGCTATGCAAAAATGGACTTTATAGGGTTTTGCAAAACATAGCTTAAAGTGCAATTTTGCATAGTAAGAATTGCTTAAATTGCAAAAATTGAATCAGATAAAATCGTCTTTAGAATTCTATTTTAACATGGGAAAAATTTGGCATGCCAAAGTTAAAGAAAAGAATTTTTGTTATACGGCGTACCCTAACCAGGGTACCAAAATGGGTGGATTGGGTTACGATGGGAGGAAAGGACAAGACCAGGGCGAGGGTTTGGCCCGACAGCTATGGGAAACTGCACCCAAGGTGATCAGGGAGGACATGAGTCAGTGACAGAAGAGCCACCCTGGAAGGTACCTTTGGCACTTTGTACCAGAGGACCCGGTGCCACCTGAGAAGCCTGCGTTCAAGGTGGCTCAGGCTCTCTATCATCTGCTGGTGACATACGACTCATAAGAACATAAAAAATAAGAAGCCTACAAAGAGGGCCGCGAGGCCTACACGTGGTAGTTCCTGTAAACTCCACCGACTCACTGATCGTCTGCAAGGTGACTCAACTAGGGCAACACGGGGTGGAAGGGTGGTACTCACGCCCATTTGAAAGAAGATGCTGGGACGCAAGCTCTTCTGGAGTATAGGGCGTGTTCCCACACAAACGAGTTGCCCCTGCGCCCCTTATCACCAGCATCGAACGGGCCTACCTCATCTGACACTGGCTTCACGGGTCAGTGTGCAGTCTGCTGCCCCACGTGAATGAGATGCAGTACAACGCAGACAGGTCAGAGGAGTGCCAGGCGGGTGAAGATCTCACGGAGGGTACCGGAGTATATCCTGGTCAACATGTCCACTGACCAGCAGGTCTCTACCAGCTGGTCCAGGCTGTTTAAGCGGGGCGTTCTCCCGTCCGAGCTGCAGGAGATCAAGTGTGGCAAGGTGTCCCACTCCAGATGGCTCACCACAGCCCAGTCCGCTCGTGTACATGTGGACCCAGACAGCATTGGGGCTGACTGGCAAAGAACTGAACACCTGGAAATCCTAGTCAAGTACTGCCTGCAGGGGGGACTTCAAACTCTACTTTCGACATCAAGGTTCACCACAGACTAGAGGACGACCCCCAAACACATCCTCAGCAGCTCAGAGTGATGAGGTCGCAGCCCAAGAAGGTCCAAACAGCTGTGACCTTCTATGTGGCGGACAGGAGTATCATTCGCACACTCAGAATGTGTCCTCCTCTCGCTGATGGTGAGTCAGAGTGAGGGGCGATCGCAGGTTTCGCCGTGACCCAGATTTTGAAGCTGAGGGCTGGCGAGGAGTAATGGGGACACCAGTGAAGACCTGCATTTACACCCAAGCTGAGCTTGTCAGCCACCAGCTTGCAGACACTGATCAGCTGGCAGCCTGGCAGGTGCACGAGCCGGCATTCACCTGTTCACTGTCCGGGGATCAGATCCAGGAGATCCTGGTCAAGCCGTAAGAGGTTCGGAGTTCTCTATCCACACTCAGAGCACCGAAAGAATCGTGAAGCAGGTGACAGAGGCTGCGGCAGCAGTGATGGGCAGCAGGCCAGAGACGGGTTCATCCGGGGTCGGGCCCCCCACCGGGGGACCATGCCCCGCTTTTAGGGCTAAGAAGGACATGATGGACCGTTCTAGGCCAAGTAGAGGCTGTGACACTGTGATGTAGTGCCTGATGAACCAAACTGATCAGAAAGAACTTACCATGCTAGTCATTTGGATCTCATTTGGTGCATGATGCAATACACAGCACCCAAACCCGGGGCACTGCGTACTCATTTAAGCATTATTTGGGTAAGGGTTGCAATATAAAAGTGCGATTTTGCATAGTAAGAATTGCTCAAATGCAGAAATGGAAGTAGATAAAATCGTCTTAGAATTCCATTTTACATAGGAAATTGGCATGCCAAAGTTGAGAAAAATAATTTTTTGTTATACGGCGTACCCTAATATATATATATATATATATTATATAATATATATATATAAATATATATAATATATAATTATATATATAAAATATATATATATATATATATATTATATATAGTGATTTTCTTAGTTGGTAGTACCATCTTGATATTTCAGGTTTACAAAGACACTCGTCATACTTGGGGTTGTTTATGCGCAAAAGTTTCGCCAAAGGCACTTGGCATCATCAGGCTAAAAATAGTTTAAAAATGTAATATATTACAATGCCCAAAAAGCGAACATCTAAAAAAAAGATTTCTTAAGAAACAATAAAGTATTCCTATATTATCTAAAATTACTAACTAAAAATAAAATATAATTTGTACTTAACGGACCTTGGTGTGTATGCTGTCTGAGTTGGTAGAGGACTGAATGAACAATAGTTTCGTGGGTAAAATTTCAGCTTGTGTGGGGCGATCGAAACCGAGAGTCGGCAATCGAAAAAGTGATGATAGTCTTTGAGTATATGTAAATTTGGTGGAAGTGACTTGGTTATTAAGATCAGGGGACAGATGCTTGATGTGTATGGATTTTTAATAATTTAGTGTCACTAGGGTAGTGTGCCTTGGATAGGATACTAAAGTCCCTTCATAGAAAAAGGGTGATCTAAATCATGTGAGTGTGAGCGGATTGCAGATTGCGAAGGTGAAGAAATGGGTCGACCAGTACGTGCAGAAACACCTTTATGCTCAGAAAGCCTAAGGGTTAGATTTCCTTGTCGTCTCGCCGACGTATCTAGCGTTACAACTAGAACATTTGAATTCGTAAATTATGTTAGAAATAAGGGCTTTAGGTAAGAGTCTTTATATTTTTAAATGAGTTTCTTAAGGTAAATGAATAAGTAAAATAAAATTTAAATTTTGAGTTAGGAAGATGTAACTTAAGTAGATCTTGAGGTTTTTTTCGAATGGTGTAACTTGAGATGGCGTAAATGGAAGTTTAACATAGTGTTGTGTCTAATATGGGTTCGGGTTCGTTCGACTTTGGGTTGGAACTTTTTATCTAGGAACTTTGAGATGGTTGCTTCAATTAATTTGGGGGGTTTGCCATTATTTTTGGAAAAAATTAGTAAGGAATTTGATCTCATTATCAAAGGAAAACCAATTAGAAGAGAAAACTATAGCATCTGTGTAGTAGGGTCTTAATAGTATTGATTTTAAAAAGGTTAGAGAGAAGAAGCATATTGGGGTTTTCCCAAACCAGTGAAAGTTTGGGGTTTTTTATAGACTGAGGTGGTAAGATAATTATTTTTTACGAGTAACTAGGATATCCAAAAATGGTAGTGATGATTGTTTTTCAATTTTTATAAAGTGAACTTAATGTTTGGGTGCTGAGAGTTAAGTAGTTTTAGAAATAAGGAATGTGCTCGGTATTTTTAAAAAGTAAAAAAGTGTCGTCTACATATCGTTTATAATAAAAGGTTTTAAAAAGCTTAGGACAGTTAGACAACCACATGTCCTCATGGTGGGCATAAAAAGGCATTAGCAATGCCGGGGCCCTTCATTTGAAATGTCCTTCACATCATAACATAACTTAGAGCTAGTTATGAAAATATCCTTTGATAATATATTAATATATTATATAATATATAATAAATATAGTATATATATATATATATATTTTATATTATATATATATATATTAAAATATATACTTTTAATATAATAATAATATATATATATTATAATATATATTATATATATATATATATTATAATATAGATATATAATAATATATATATATATATTTTATAAATTATGGTGGGGAATTTTTTTGTTCATTTTTTAACAGAAAGAGGGTTATGTATGCATTACACGTAGGCTATATTAGGTAATTAGGATGTTTGCATACATTTAAAATAATTTTTATGTATCTACGGTCCAGAAATCGATACACAAAAATCCCAGTGACTATACACAGATATTTGTATAAGTTTATTGATTCTTAGATTGTTAAGTCTAATTCCACATATATCAATAATCTTCTAAGAGCAGTACACTTTAAATCAGCATTGTAAATTTAAGCGTTCTCTGCAACTTTTGTAACACAATTGAGCAATAAAGACAGACTTTGATGAATCCGGGAGGTTGTCCACCTTGGTTCCATTGCTTCTTGCGTTTCTTGACATCCCCAGTGGCACGGGCAAAGATATTCCTCCAAACAAGTAGTCTGAAAGGGACTAAAGACAGTTTCATCAGGGGGAGGACATATTTGGGGGCAGCTATGTGTACTTTACCAGAACTTCCAGATCGTGCCACTGGGGATGGCAAAAAAAACGCCAAAAGCAATGGAACCTTGGGGACAACCTCCGATTCATCAAAGTCTTTCAAAGTTGCAATGTGGTTGCACAAAAGGTTGCAGAGGGCGTTGTAAATGTTACAATGCTGGTTTGAAGTGTAGTAGGCCCGCCCTTTGCCAAATGTAGGATTTTTGGGGCAATTAGACTTCAGCAACTCTAAAAACCCAAATATCTTATACAAAATCTGGTTTTGTCACTGTGGTTTTTTGTGTATGGGAGTCTGGACCGAAAGATCGGAAAAAATTATGTAAATCTACTGCAAACTTCAATTTCCCTAAAAAGCCTACTGTAATGCTCAAAACCCCTTTTTTCTGTTAAAAAACACTGAACTAAAAATTTCCCCTCACCATAGTTCTTATATATACTATGATTAATATACGAAATTTCTATACATGCTTACAGTATGTAAAACCCCAAAGTGATCAAGGGTTTTTCAATTTTCATAAATGCTATAAGTTAGTTATTGTGGCATAAATAGTTGGCTCTAGATGTTTTCTGATTTGCTCAATATTTGGGACTTTGCTAAAAAATCTTTTTTTTTTGTTTTTGAAAACTAAAAGCTCTTAGTTTTTTTTAAATTTTTCCCAAATGGTTCTTTAACCTCAAAAATGTAGTTTGGACACCAAGATTGTTTTTCCCCTGTCTTAGAAAACGGGAATTGAGACGTAAAAAATTGATGGCCTTTTGGGAAAAAGTGCCAAAAAACAAGTTTACTCCATTTACTCAAATGTCCCCATAGCATATCTTTTTAATTCAAAAGGCCCATTGTGCAAAATTTGGTGCTTGTAGAAAAAATTTGCAAAATTCCCCCTAAAAATTGTTCATACCCGCGGGGTCTAGCCCTCCAAGAGCAAACCCTCATGATTTTTTTTGTTCATTCCATTTGTTATCTTTCTTCCTGCCACTTTTTATGCGCATTCTTTGGTTTTCTTCTTCATTATTTAGGAATTCATATCTTGGTTTTTTTTTCTTATATTGGGGATTTTTAAATTTTTTTAAAATTCTCGCTATCTCTCTCATTTCTTGTTTACTAACCAAGTAATCTCCTTTACTTTTTTTTTATTTCCCTTTTCACGTCCATTTTACCAGCTCCAAGTATGCAAGGGGCCTATGGCCTATAGCCTGGTGTATCCAGGAAAAAAGGGGAATAACTGAGGAAGTTTTAAAATACTAATAGTCCAAGTCCTGCTCAAGGCGTTTCTTAGCTCATGGTTTTTTTTCCTCTACTGTTTCATTTTAAAAAAGATATAATACAGCCCTACACTGAATTTGTTTTTTTGGCGCTCCGCGTCAACCCCCCCGTGTCCGTGGAGGCCGGCCGGAAAAGGGAAAAACAGTTTTCCCATGAAAATAAAAAAATTCCCAGTTTGGTGAATTATTTATATAAAAAGCATATTAATGGACCAGGGAAATTTTCGGAATTACTAATTAGGTTTTGGTTGTTTTTGATGTTAAAATAGGGGAAAAATACAAAAAAATAGTTGACTTGCTTTGTGCTGGTATCCCTTTAAACTGAATAATAAATATCATTGGATTTAAGATATTAGCTGGTCAAAAACATTATAAAATTTGTTCCAGTTATCAAGTAGGTGGTGCTTTTTTCATAAAGTCCTGAGTTTAATTCTTATGTAATGTTTAGGTATTATGAAGATTTTTGAAATCGTGTTCTGGGAAACTCCCCGAAACTTTCCCTTTTTCTTATGTTTTATTTACATGGGGGAGATTATATCTTCCCCCTAGCAAAATCACCTTTATAACAGTAAAAAATAATTGTGAAGTTTCAGGGTTTTTTACATTTTTGCGGCCTTTTTTTGGGGCCTTCTAATATCGAAAACAAGGACCTGGCAATCTCTTAAGGCCCCTCCCCACCCCCTCCCCTTCCCCCTCGCGCTTTTTCCGCGGCAAAACGCCGCGGTGGGAGTGGGGAGTGTGGACGGGGGTTTATTAGTCCGTCAAGCAAGCATTTAATTGAGTTGACGTGACTGCGGTGGTATCAGTGCTTGGTGTGTGAGTTTAACATTACCTGAAGAGTTAAGGCTGTGATGGTTGTCTTACTGCAAATTTTTTTTTCGCTAAGATGTACGTGACACGCCAATGACAAGTGAGATAAAGCCGTTTATAAGTCACTGTATGAGTTCGGTAGTGGGCTTTCAAAAGGCTAAATTCTCACCTCATCATGTGTAGATTTCTTCATTCTGAGTATTAGAAACCCCATTTCCCTTGCGCAATGAATAATAATGGGTTTGAACTACCGAAAAAACTACCGTTTTTAACCAGAAAAGGTTAAGTTAGGTTTAAAACGATTTGTTGGTTAGGTTAGAGGGGGGGGTTGGTTTAGTAACAGATGAATCAGAAAAAAAAAAAATTATCAAAAATATGCAGTGCGAAGCGGACAAGGCTTGCGGGCTGGCCGGGAGGGCCGGGGCGGGGATCCTCCCCACCTTAAAGAAAGAAAAAAATCCGAAAAAAAAACGATTTCCCCCGTTTCCCTTAAACAAACTAAAAACTATTCAGAAATACTAATTTTTGGGCCTCGAAATCGGTAAAAGCCCACTCCCCGAAATTTTACCAGTCACAAACAGAAGGAGGTTTTTTTTGTTTTGGGGTTTAAATCCCCTAATTTTTAAACATGACTGTATCAAATTTTCAAGAAATTTTTTCACCTGTCAAACTTTTTCCCTAGGCCCAAACGATTTTAAAGTCAAAAAAATTGGGGGGTGCAAACATTGAAATTTTTCATGGGGCTGGGTAAAATTAAAGTTTATTTTAAAGGGTTAGGTTAGGTTGGTTTGGTTTTGGGGGTTTTGGGTTTGGGTTTTATTTTTAGTTTAAGGGTTTGATTGGGTTTTATTATATGATGCTTTTCCAATGACTGTTTTTTTTCCCTTTTAAAAAACGCCCCAAAAAGTGTTTAAAATTTTTCCCATCACTTTTTTTTAAAATTGAAACAAACATTTGTTTGGGGTTTTGCAACGGGAAAAAATCTTTTCCATTAAAAAGCATAAACATTTTTGGAAAAAAAAAAATCGAATTTCCCCCTAAAATTTTTGAAAACAGCCCTTAAGTACATTTTTCCCCCCCAACAAACCAAAGTAGTGACAGTCAACCCCAGGGGACAAAAACAAGGAGGGGGCAGAAGCCCCATAAACCAATCCCCCGTCCCCCACTCACCGGGGGGCCACCAACTTCTTTAAGTAGCCCCTCACGCTGAAACCAAAATCATGTTCACCTCTCATCTGAGGAAAAAACATCTCTCACCGCTCTGAAAAAAGGGTTTTCAGACCCGAAATCGCAATACGCAAAATGACCGTTTACGACGATCAAAAAATTTGATCCTAAAAAGAATAAAAAACCCCTTTTAAAGACAAAGGGGAAAATATCTTGTAAAATATAAAACCCGCTAAACTAGTTATCTTTTTTAAAAACGAATTTATATAAATATATTTATATAAATAATATACTATATATAAAATTATAAAATTATATATATATATATTTATAATTACTATATATATATATTATATATATAAAATATATTTTTAATAATATATATATATATTTTCCACTGGGCCCCACCGCCTCATATAAAAATCCCGAAATTTGGGCCGGCGCATAAAAACGCACCACCGCATAAGACCCCCCCTATTTTACAAGGGGTTTTTGAGAAAAAAAAATTTGGGGTTTTTTGGGGGAAATTATTTTTTTTTTTGAAAATTTTAGCAAAGTTTTTAAAAAAAGGGGGATTTTGGGGGAAAGCAAATGATAAATAAAGCTGTCCCTTAAATACACTTTTTGGCCCAAATTCAAAAGTGCTTTTGGAATGTAAATGAAAAATTTTTACTAGTTAAAAAGTAAAGGGAAAATGACAGGTAACCAAAATGGGTTCAAAAATTTCAAAATATATTCAGGATGCCCCGGGAAATTGATACTCAAATATTTTGCTACCTATTACATTTTTAACTTAGTTTTTAATTTTGGGTATGCCTTTTTTTATTTTTTTCTCTTGTGTTTAGATTTTTTGGGGAAAAATTTTTTCAGTATAGTTTTTGGTATTATTTGGTAGGGGGCCTTTAAAAAGGCCTAAAACTTTTCCCTTTAACATCATCTGTAGCTTTTTTTTCATTCTAAAATTTTTGGAGCCCCCTTTCCCCCTGGCCCGCAATTGAAAAAGAATATCATTCCCGGGAGTCCCCGAAATCTACCGTTTTTTTTCAGCCAGAAATTTTAAGTTAGTTAAATCGATTAGGTTAGGTTAGAGGGGGTTTTTTGGTTTAGTAACAGTTTTGTTTTGAGAAAAAACGAAAATTCCAAATAATATGGCGAAAAGGGGAAAAAGGTAGAAATGTTTGCGGGGGCGGTTCTGGGGGGGCCCAGGTTGCCCTCCCCCTCCACCCACACGTAAAAAACATTGATTTCCGAAAAAAACGAGAGCCAGATTAATTAAAAACACATAAAAACTATTCAGGAGGGAAAAGTTTGGGCCCCTAAAAATTTGGGTTTTTTTTCCCCAAATAACAAAAATTCACAAGAATTTGGCAGTGGCGTAGCAACGGGGGGGCATGGGTGGGCACGTGCCCCCAAAGGAAACCCGGGTTTGGCCCCCCCAGGGGGGCCCACCCCCTGGCCACGGCTGCCGTGTGGTGGGGGAAACCTTTTTCCCACTAGGTAGGACTGGGGGAAAGCATGCATGGAGAAATTATAATTTTTTTCTATTTGATAAATTTACCCCCCGACCTTTAAATACAAAAAATTTTTCCCTTTCTACTTGAAAGAAAAAACTTTGCCTCTGAGTCTGAGTTGTTTCCCATATACTTTCTTTTTGATAAATTTTAACACCAACGAACAAAACAAAAAAAACCCCCAGTTAACCCTTAAAAAATTTTCTATAAGGGGCCCTTGTTTTTGTACGGGGCCCCTCCCCTCTTGTACGGTTTTTATACGCTTTCCCCCCCTGGCCGACATAACACAAAGCCCAGTACCGATCTTCGTGGCCCTTGTACATACGGCAGCGCCCCACTCCCGGGTTTTTTGTGGTTTGGGTTGAGAGAAACCAGCAGCTCATGGTTTTGATACTTCAGAGTGTAGAATGTGTAATCCCCAAAGGAAAGGGAAACTGTCTACACAATGGGGGGCCTTTTTTTGGTTTAAACCCCCCCGAAAAACTGCGGAAAACCTTGGGGGACAATATCTCTGTGTACGGGGGGAATTTTTTCCCTATAGCCCGCTAAACAAACGGGGGAATGGAAATAAATGTATTCGCCAATACTTGGGCAACCGCAAAAAAAAATTTTTGCAAAAGCCCTTGTGGTTATTCTTGATTGAAACTTGAAAGGATAAAAGGGGCGTTGATTTTTATGGAATCCATGGTTCACAAAAACGGGGCCGCAAGGGTCTTCCTCCCCCAATCTCTCGGGGCCCGCGTTTGGGAGGACCTTCAGCACCTTCACCTTCCTGCGGGCCCCCCCCCCCTTGGGTCACTGAGCCTATGTGTGACCCCGGGGCCCATTCTCGGAAAATTTTTTTATTTTTTTTTTGGCCGATTTCCCCAGGTTTAAAAAATTAGCCCACTTTTTTTAAAGGGGGCCCCGGGCCCCAATTTGGGGGCCATATTTCGCTTTTTTCCCTTATTTGAGAGCCCAAAAGGGGGCATACCCCGGGGCTTTAGGGTTTAAAGGGAAAAAAGTACTACATAGGCTACCGCCAAAATTTTTAAATTTTTCCGAATTTCTTTTGGGGACCTCGGGATTGTTCAATCGAGGGGTTTTGTTCATAAAATTCTTATTACAAATTTCTTAAATTCTTTTTAAAGGGTTGGGGTTTCGGGTTTTTATAATGCGGTAAAACAAAATTTTGTAAATTTTTGGGTTTGATGTGGCCATTTTACGTCAAGGGTGAATATAAAATTTTTTTTTTAACAACGTTTTTAAATATTTCTTGATCTTTTTTTTTTATTTAAAAAATCTCAGTGGTCACCACCCCCGGGGATTTTGCTGTTACGGGATTTCCCATTGGAAAAAATTTAGGGGGGACAAAACTCTGATTTTAGTGTTAAGGATTCCGCGAATTATATAACTTCTTCTATCCCCCTTTTAGATCCTATTTAAAATAAAGACAAGGGGCTTTTGTAATGAAACATGTGAAAATTTTAATTAAAGCATTAAGGCCCCCCCCCCCCCGAATCCACAAAATACGGGGTTTTTTATCTTTTGAGAAAAAATCGGGGCTTTTTCAGCGTTTAGTGCTAAAGAGGAAGATCTTAACCATGAGCTGCACTCTGCAAAAAAGCATGTTTTTGAAGACGCATAAGGATGTAAGTGACAATGAAAAACCCAAAACAAAAGTTAGATTTAATGAAATTCTTGGGCCATAAGAAGAGGCATTTCCAAAGTTTTTCCCTTTCTCCCCCCCTTGGGCCCATTTCCCCAAATTTTTTCCCCCTCCCCCAAAAAAATACATAGCTTTCCTCTGATTAAAACCCCACTGCAAACGTTTTGAATTCCTTTCCCCTGCCCTCACCGGTTTTTACTCTTTTTCCCGTGACCCCCCCCCCTTCATTATTTTTTTGCCATTTGCCATATGACCCCCGATGTCCCGGCCAATTTCCCTTTTTTTGCATTAAAAACCAAACAAACTACAGACTGGGCCAAAATTTTTTGTAGTATTCCTGTGTCTCCCGTGGGAAAGGGCCCGAATTACATACGGGGCAATTTCCCCAGTTATATTGGGCTTACAGGGTTTATTGAAATGTCTTAAAAACCATTTAAATTTTTTTATTCTAAGCTAAGTAAGCCGGGGACATGTTTTAAATTTAAATAAGGTTTTTTTTCTAAAAAAAGCTTTTCCCTTTAATTCTTTTCCCTTTTTCTCTTTCCCTTTTTCTCTTTTTTTTTCTCCCTTCTCCCCCCTTTATCCCCATCCCATCCCTTCCTCCCCCCCTCCCCCCCCCCCTCCCCCCCCCCCCCCCGCCATCACAGGTAAAAACCCCCGGTTAAAGGGAGGGGGGTTTTCAGTTTTGCGGGAAAAAAATCTTTTCCCAAATACAAACTCTCTATATACCACTAACCCTTTTCTAGACGAAACAAATTTCCCCCCGATTCTTGGGAAACTTGGGAAAAAAAAATAAGACCCTGTCCCAAAAAACCCTAGACAGGCCAAAAACGACGAAAAGTAATCGCTAAAATTTAAAAACCTTTCCATTTTCCCCCCTCAGCTCACAAAAACAAAATAAGGGGAAAATCATTCTAAAAGTGGATATGGTTTTTGGATTAATATTCAACGTTAATTTTAACCCGGCCTTACCAATTTAAAATTTTTCCCCATCAAATTAAAAGACATTGTTATACTAAATTTTCCCCCGTAATTATCCCTCGCCTCCCCCCTCACATATTTATTTAAAGGGTTTTATAATCTTTTCATGGAACCATTTAAAGATCCCCAAAAATGTCCCTTTTTTTTCCCCCTAATCCCCCAAACCTTTCCCCCGGGGTAGACCACGCGGTGTCTTCTCTTCTCCGCCCCTACAAGGGAAGACATACCGAAAATTTCCCCCCCACCCTTCCCCTTGTTATAGGGTATTATCTATAAAATATATTACCCTTGTTTAAAAGTTTTATTAAAGAATAAAGGGCGCAGGGCCCTGGCCTTACAAAAGGGTTTTTAATGATTTTCTCCTTTCCCCCCCTGACAATGATTTCGGCGAGTGGGCTCAGTCTGTGGAGAAACCCCAAACCAATGGGGTTTTTTACGCAAAATTTTTTCATTTCCCCCACTTCCCTTTCCCTTTTTCTTTTCAAAAACTTGTTAAAACCGGGCCCCTCCTGATGAATGAACAAAAAATACCTAAATAGTGTGATCAAAAGACGGGTGTGTCCAACAAAGGGCTTTTCCCCAAAGGGGTTTTTCCCCGAAAACATATATGTGTTCCCTGAAAAACCCCCCTTATGTGAAAAGAAAATTTTTTATTTTGGATTTTTTCCCCAAATTTTTACTTGTTTCCTACGGGGGTCTAACCTTGAGGATTTAGTTTTCCCACAGTAAATTTTAACCCAAAGAGATTAAAAATAAAAAATTTTTTGTTCAACCCCAGGGGACATACACGGGGGTTTGGGGGAAATACTTACCACGTGTTCCGAAGACATTCAGTGTTAACTCGGTAAATTATTTTTTAAAGACAATCAAACATATCCACGAAATAACCCCTTTAAATTTTTTTACGTTAAATTTCTGTTTTTGAGTTAAACCCTAAGTCCCAATCTTGAACTGGTGGGAGCTACTTATAATTAAAATTACTCATCGTTATTATTGTAACGCGAAGGTATATTCTCCAGTGGAGAATTAACAATTACTTATCAAATTCAAATTCATATAACTGGTTCAATCAAGAGTTTTAATAATTAATTGGCGGTGAGGATATTATTGGTTCAACAACAATAATATTCAGACTTAAAAACCCTGGATCACATCAGCTTCAGCAGAGAGAAGCTTCTCTGCTCTGAAATTAATCAAAACTACACTGAGAAGTACAATGGCCAATGAGAGATTAGGTAATCTTGCTGCGTTGTCAATTGAAAGCAGGCGAGTTAAAAGCCTTGATTTAGAAGTATTTGTTGATAAGTTTGCTGAGAACCACAAGAACAGAAGAATTTTGCTTAAGTGAGGTTTCTCAGTGGGAAAACAAATTATTTCTTTGCCTGCTGCTTTAAAACTTCTGCCATTTTCTTTATTTTCAGTATCAATTATGTTATTTCCATTTTGTATAAGTGGTAATATATGTATTTAATTTTTGGTCATGACTGCTTTATTTCGTTTTCCATCAGCAATTGGATGATACCCTACAGTACTCAACACACACTCCTAGAATAAAATCTAATAACCTTCCATAGTCCATACATCAGATATACTCTTGATATTGGTCAGAATGCAAAATATGCATGGGGGGGGGAGTCTTGGCACTGTAAGTGAAAGTAAGTCCCCAGTCCCCACCAAACTCCCCAGCTGTATGGGCTTGTTCGGCTCATCTAGTGCCCCCCCATAGTCAGCTGTGTCCCCCCAGGTGCCCACCCAATGATAAATACCTAGCTACGCCACTGTATTTAGGTAACACTGTAAGGTAACCATCTCTACCTTGTTGTTATTGTTGTAATTGTTGAATGGCACCGTTGTCGGGATCGACGATATTTGTCCTGGTTTACACCTATGAATCTATCACAGTCGCGAGGGTTGATTAGTCTTCTTCAGGAAGGTACAGGTGAAGGCTGGTTCACACTCTGAAATCACGGCAGCGTTCCGTCAGCCGTGGCTTGTATTCACACTATTCGTCACAGTTCCGTCATTTTCGGCAGTTCCTGCGCACCCTCTAAGCAGACATAGTGCGGCTCAGAGGCTTAATGGTTGAGAAATTGCATTAATAGCACTTATGTTGGAGCAGAGAAGGAGTTGTACTCTAAAAGACATTTTTTGGTACATTAAAGCTTGAGAAAATGACAATATCAGCACGGCACAGTCTCATTACGTTAAATATTCTTCCCAGAAAAGTTACGTGACAGACGGTGATGTATTGGAGACGTGACGGCTCGGCGCACCGTTTAGTGTAAACACATTATTTGTTTGAGTAAGAAATTCTAAAGGATATGTGATGAGACAGGCCGTGTCACCATGAGGTATGGTGTGATTCGGCTGAGGCGGACGGTGTTGCGCCGTGGTGGGTCTTGGTCTTGTCTGGTGTACCGTGTGGAAGATATTTTGTCTCGTCTAGAGGTACCGTTGCAGCCTTTTTACTAGTTACTTTCATACATTTTCCTTATCCGTAGAGGTAAGGGGTGAGGATTGAGGGGTTCGAAGGTGGTACAAAGGCTATGCTGGTCTCCTATACCACCTTGCTTACACTGTAGCGGCGCTAAAAACCACACACATACACACCTGCACGCTAGGCCACCCCCATGTTTCTGGGACCAGGGATTAGAGGGTGACCTGACGCGGACCTGACTTGTCCCCGCCGGACACAACTGCAAACACCAGCCAGATAATTCAGTCAGTCACAGGACACCACCAGCATACACACGCCGCGCACCTCTTGTCCCCCACGTTGACAATGACTCGCTGTCAAATAAACTACAAAGCCACGACGCCCTTTTCCCACCTTGTGTGGTATAGACAGACTCCCCAAGATACTACAATCCCTCTCACTGCTCACACGCCTTCAATATAACTTGAACCCGATCTTTGTCTTCACTATTCCATTTATCAAACAATACTAATCCAGCGAAAATTCCATCACCATTTCTGCCTCCCTTCTATCATTCTCCTTTCCAACTGTTGTGTCAACTTGTGTGGGCCCGAGTCGAATGCGTGTTAAGGCGACACCTAAGTATGCCGGGATGTTTGTCTTTTCAAGGGTGCGGGGAGGAGTCTGAGGTAATGACCGTGCGCGGATGGCGTCGCCGAGTGAAGTATCCCCGGTGAACGGCCGGCCTGAAATATCAGGAGTTTGACAATGGAGAGCAGCAGCGGGGGGTGGAGTGTTTACATCTGACACGGCCCTATCTTGGCAGCAACAAACGGCTATCTTGTTGCCCCAGCTCTTAGTTTTTCTTAAAACTCCAACCTTTTTTTAGTATTATGCATACTGTGATAACACAGTTACAAATTTTGTGCCTCAGGGACTACTGCTCAACGCAGATCACTCCAGACCCCTTTAGTAATACACACCGGCTGTCTTCTGCCTTCTCTCCCGGACCCTTCTTTTCGCTAATATTGTCGCATTAGACGCAGGGTGAACTTTGCATTCCTTTTTAATGGAAAAAAACTGCGTCTTATGCGCCGGCAAATACGTATATATATATATATTATTATAATATATATATATATATATATGTGTGTGTGTGTTTGCACACATATATATATTATTACACATATTACCTGTGTGTTTGCGTTTTTATGTATTAAATTTTTTTACTATATTTGTTTGTTCATTTCTACTTATATTGCTTTAGGATTCAGTATCAACGTGCACTACTTTGTGTTTAGTGACTGGCATTGTTTCAAAGATTTTTCCTTATCATTTGGGTAAAACAATAGTATATTTTTGTCGGTGCTGAAAATGTGTTTATCGAGTTCTGAAATATGAAAGAATTGGAAAAAAAAGTAATTGAGAAAATTATATCGTGTGGTTTAAAGGTCACTCATGATTATTTTTAGTTTTCTTGTTGAGTATCGTGACTCCAACTGAAATAAAACTGTCAATGGAGCAGACTTAATCATTAGCTAATTATCATTCCTTGCCTTCGAATAGGAAATTGAATAACAAATAAAGCTTTAAAGCAAGTCAGTGAAAAACTGTTTGCTGCAATTTATTCCATTGAATTCCCAAGTTCAGGCACAACTACAACTACAACTACAACTGCTAGCTGCTACTCACCTGGATCAATAAGGTTTACGCATTGACAAATCAGGAACACAAAAATTACACTCAGAGATGACCCAAACGAAGGGGCCCCAAAATAATTGTTCAGAGTTTATCAAAATATTTCTGAGTTGGAGTTGAATTGATTAAATGAAACAATAAAAAATGGAATTGAAACTTTTTCCTTGTACATAAATGATGTCTCCGAGAAGACACATTTTTTTTTTCATATGTACTATGTATTTATTTCTCTCTCTCTCTCTCTCTCTCTCTCTCTCTCTCTCTCTCTCTTCTCTTCTTCTCTCCTCTCTCTCTCTCTCTCTCTCTCTCTCTCTTCTCTCTCTCTCTCCCCCCCTTCCTTTCCTCCTGTCTTGCTCGTCTCTCTCTCTCTCCTCTCTCTCTCTCTCTCTCTCTCTCTCTCTCTCTGTCTCTCTCTCTTCTCTCTCTCCTCTCTCCTCGCTCTCTTCTCTCTCTCTATCTCTCTCTCTCTCTCTCTCTCTCCTCTCTCTCTCTCTCTCTCTCTCTCTCCCCTTCCTTTCCCTTTCCTCTCTCCTTAATTTTATTTCTCTCTCTCGTGGAGGAATGGAGGAAGAGGAGGAGGGAGAACAAATAGATGAAAAAGAAAGAAAGGAGAGAAAGAGAGAGAGGAGAGATGAGAGACGAGAGAGAGGAGAGAGGGGGGGGGAACAAGGAGAGAGAGAGAGAGAGAGAGAGAGAGAGGGAAAGGGAAGAAAGAGAGAGAGAGAGACGAGAGATGAGAGAGAAGACGAGGATGAGAGAGAGAGAGAGGAGAGAGAGAGAGAGAGAGGGGGGGGGGGGGAGGAGAGAGAGAGGAGAGAGAGAGAGAGAGAAGGGAAAGGAAGGAAAGAGAGAGAGAGAGAGAGAGAGGAGAGAGCGAAGGGAGACGAGAGAGAGAGAAAGAGGAGGCGAGGGAGAGTCGGAAGTCAGAGATTGGACGAGCGAGAGGAGAGATGGATTGAGGAGAGCGAAGAGAGAGAGAGAGAGAGTGAGAGAGACGAGATAGGACGACGAGAGAGGAGAGAAGATGAGGCGAGAGAAGAGGAAGTAGAGGAGAGAGAGGAGAGAGAGAAGGGAAAAAGGAAGGGGAGAGAGAGAGAGCGGGAAAGAAGGAGAGAGAGAGAGAGATGGGAGATAGGAGGAGCTGATGGTGGGGAGGAGGAGACGGAGGCGAGGAGAAGAAGACGGGAGGATTGAGAGAGAGAGAGAGAGAGAGGGGATGAGAGAGAGAGAGGAGAGAAGATCGACGGAGGAGGACGAGGAGGACGGAGCAGAGAGACCGGGAGGATGAGGAGAGACGAGAGAGAGAGATGAGAGATGAGAGAGAGGGAGAGAGAAAGGAGAGATGAGAGAGAAGGAACAGGAAAAGAAGGAGAGAGAGAGAGGAGAGAAGGGAAAGAAGGGGAGAAGAGAGAGACGACGAGAGAAAGCGAGGAGAGAGAGAGAGAGAGAGAGAGAGGAGAGATGAGGAAGAGACGAGGGAGAGAGAGGACGAGAGTGAAGAGATGAGACCGAGAGGACGAGAGAAAGGAGAGATGAGAGAGAGAAAAGAAGAGGATGAGGAGAGAAAGGAAAGGAAAAGAAGTAGAGAGAGCGAAGGGAAAGGAAGGGGGAGAGAGGAGAGTGGAGAGAGAGAGAGCGAGATAGAGGAGGCAGAAGAGAGAGAGAGGGAGAGGAGAGCAGGGAAAGGAAGGAGGAGAGGGAGTATCCGATGTGAATCTGTGGCGGGGAGAGCGCTGCCTTTTGCTACGTCATCAATAATATTCGTAACCCTGTTGGAGGGAAGAAAACAAAATTCGCCGCACTTTTTACACAAAGTCGTATTTATACGGAAATAAGGCCTGGAAACAATTATTTTTGGTGGAATTAGGTGTTTTGGAAAGTACATTCATATAAGTAGGCAAAAAAAAAATGGGTCTGGACGATTACTTTAAGCCCCACGCCGTCCCTACTCCCGAAAGGGGTGGAGGGAAATGCGGTACGCGGGCTTCAAACGGGGGGGTGTTAAATATAGCTCCTGTTTAGCGCCCCCCCCCCCCGGCCCCCCCCCCCCCCCCCCCCCCCCCAACCGCTATGGGTTCTATCCAATTGGTCGCTGGGTTGGCATGACAAACAAACCCGGGCACCCCTACTGTCGGGGGCGCCGGTTGGGCGTTGTGGTTTTGACTCTGAAATTGGGGATGTGACATGAACGAGGTGGTTGAAAGGACAGGGAGAGACAGGGAGTATGTTATTACTGCTGGGATGTTGGTGAAACAAAGTGGACGGATATCGATGAGACAGTTGAAAGAGTTTTTGGAAAGAATGTTGGTATATGAGAAATATAGACAATAGACTCTACAGCCCTAAAACAAGAACAAGAACAAGACTCTACAGGAGCAAGCGGTGTTTTAAAGCATGCTAGCCTTGAAAAGAAAAGGCCACCTGTAACATCAAGATCAAAGAACAAAACAAGATTCAAGGGTTGGAACTGTTACGATAACTATCGTATTTGTACGATTAATTTGACTATCCGTACGATGTACGATGTATGTTGAGAGAGAATCGTTACACGAAAAAAAATACGAAATTGATTCACAAATATAATACATTATCATATTAGGCGCATTTTATGACTACATTACAAAGCAGAATTATACTATTATTAAGCTCCGCACACTATTTTCTACTCTTTTGCCGTGGTGTACAGAAACAGGAAAACCAGATACACTCGAGTGTAAAAAATTTAAAAATATACTTTTTCTTGGGAAAAAATATACTCCTTTTGGGGTTTTGTGGGGTTGGTCCTTTCAAGAGCCTGGCCAATCAGATCAGATCGCGCGGCTCATGAGGAAAAATCTTATAAAATCTCCTCCCGTAAATGTTTGTTTTCTTTAATTCTCAGCCCATTAAAAACATTAATTTACATGCGCACGACATGCAACGGATACTGTATTTTTAATTGGATGTAGGTAAGGTGAAGGAGTAGTTTAAGGTAGTAGAGTAGGTGACCTCTAGACAGGTAAGAAGTCACAAATATTAAAATCGCCAGCCGACATCTGGAACAATTCTCCAATCCCGCGACTCTTTCAATGGTCCGAATCTTCGTTATTGCTAGTTGGCACGCACGATTAAAACTTTTGTATTTTGGGCCATCAATACACTAAAACAATATAAACAATCTCTTAGTAATAGTTATAATTGCTTAAAAAAAGCAATGAACTGTACATTTATCATATCTTACACAGGAATGTCACCCAAAAAATGTACATACATGGGTACGAACAGAGGGTACCTAGGCACAAAAGACGCGGCTGAGGAGGGGCCCGAGGAGGCCCGGCACTAGTACTGTGACGGAGGGGGGGGGGGATGGAGGAGGCGCCCTTCTGAGTGACGGCACTGCTGACGGAGGGAAGGGAGGCGCACTTGAGTACGTGACGGCACTGCTTGGGACTGTGGGATTGAGGGAGGCGCCCTTGAGTGCCGGCACTGCCTTGCGGAGGGGAGGGATGGCGGGAGGGGCGCCCTTGAGTGCCGCACTGCTGACGGAGGGAGGACGGGATGGAGGGAGGCGCCCCCTTGAGTGCCGGCACTGCTGACGGAGGGAGGAGGGAATGGAGGGAGGCCCTGCCTTGAGTGCCGGCACTGCTGACGGAGGGAGGAGGGAGGAGGTGAGGCGCCCCCTTGAGTTGCCGGCACTGCTGACGGAGGATGGAGGGAGGAGGGGCGCCCTTGTACGCCGTCACTGTGGACGGAGGAGGGATGGAGCGAGGCGCCCTTGAGTACCCGCACTGATGACGGAGGATGGATGTGGAGGCGAGGCGCCCTTGAGTTGCCGTCACTGCTGACGGAAGAGGGGATTGGAGGGCGAGGGCGCCCCTGAGTTGCCGTCACTTGCCTGACGGAAGGGAGGGCATGGAGGCGAGGCGCAACCCCTTGAGTTTAGCCGTCACATGCGGACGGGGAGGGATGGAGGCCGAGGCGCTCCTGGTCCCGGCACTGCTGACGGGGGGATAGGAGGGAGGGAGGGAGGCGCCCTTGAGTGCCGGGCACTGCCCTGACCGGAGGGATGGAGGGAGGGCGCCTTGAGTGTCGTCACTGCGAAGGAGGGATGGAAGGCGAGGGGCTTTTGGAGTTTGGCCGGCACGCTGACGGAGGGAGGAGGGATGGAGGGAGGCGGCCCTTGGAGTGCCGGGGAACTGCTGACGGAGGGAGAGGAGAGCGCGATGGATTAGGGAGGAGCCATTGAGTGCCGGAACTGCTGACGGAGGGATGGAGGGAGGCGCCCTTGAGTGACGGCACTGCTGAACGGAGGAGGAGGAGATGGAGGGAGGGCCCTTGAGTGCCGGCACTGCTGAACGGAGGGATGGAGGGAGGCCGCCCTTGGAGTGCCGGCACTGCTGACGGTTGGGAATGGAGGCGACGGCGCCCCTGAGTGCCGGTACTGCTGACGGGAGGGACGGAGGGAGATGGAGGGAGGTTGCCCTTGAATGCCGGCACTGCTGACGGTGGGATGGAGGCGAGGCGCCCCTTGAGTGCCGGCACTGCTGACGGAAGGAGGAGGGAGATAAGGGGGTAGAGGGAGGCGCCCCTCCCTGAGTGCCGGCACTGCTGACGGAGGGAGGAGGAGGAGGGAGGCCGCAATTGAGTGACGGGCACTGCTGACCGGGTTTGGGAGGAGTGAGGCGCCTGAGTTGCCCGCACTGCTGACGGAAGGAGGAAGGGTAGAGGGAGGCACCCTTGAGTGGCGGCCACTGCGGACGGAGGAGGAGGAAGGGATGATGGAGGCCGGCGGAGGCGCCCTTAGAGATGCACTGGAGGTATGATATCACAACCATGTCATCATCGAGGTTTAGGCAAAGAATAATTGGTATCATAAGGAAACGTAGACTGTTAGTACACGTAGCCTACACACAGGTCATTGAAAGCAGTAAATATCCTCGACGCACATCGTGAATATGGCTGTGTAGGCAAATAAGATATTCAAATAAACATTTTTCATAGCGCCCTTAAACATTTCAGTTTGGATTCATTGCAAGTCCATCTATAAGTTAGAAAACAATTGCTAGGGCATTCTAAAAGCTCACAAAAACAATTAGAATATCGATGTGTAAACAGAACAATCACGCTACTACTCTTTGCTGTGCCTTCAATAATGTCAAACCTTAACGATATTCCCTCGAGCTCGGTAAGAGGTAATGAAGTGTACGACACTTTTACTCCCGGCAAACATGTAGCAAGGGCTTTGGCAGCGCTCAACGTATTTTTGTGATGGCAAGCAGGGGCGGAGCTTAAATAAGTAAATTATACTTCCGAAAAAGGACACACCAAAATACGCCTTTTCCCCTTTTTTGGAAACACCAAAAAGAGTTCATACAAAAAGTGTCAATCGCAAAAAAACAAAAAAAAAATCTTTCGCTTGTCAACTTCCGCAGAGAGCGAGAGAGAGAGAGAGAGAGAGAGAGAGAGAGAGAGAGAGAGAGTGGAGGAGCGAGAGAGAGAGAGAGAGAGAGAGAGAGAGAGAGAGAGAGAAGAGAGAGAGAGAGAGAGAGAGATTGATGAGCCGACGAGAGACGAGAGAGAGAGGAGAGGAGTTTTGAGTTTGACTTTTGGTCATTTGCATGACATGGATTTGGGACCGTTGCTTTCCGCATTAAGGCCCGTCCACACTACCAAACGCACCGTCGAGCGCTTCCAGTCCGGCAAGCAACGACGGGAAGCGCCGACGGTGGGTGAGTGTACTGTGGACGAGGCTTAGAAACGCAGATTGTGAGAGGGTATTTGCAAAATTAAACCTTACAGACAAAGGTAAAAAACGAGCTTCTAGACAAGGGAACATAACTGGTTCTCTACCACGCACGTGTGTAAGCTGATTCCAAAAAGGTTCGTTTTTTTCGGCATTTTTATATGACGAGAAGTGGTCTGGTCGGTGCTGGGTCATTCATCGCAATAGTTTTTCAAAAAAATCACACACCAGAACTGCTCGTCTTTCAAACGAGACCGTCTTCTGACGTCAGTGGCGTAGCTAGGTATTTATGATTGGGTGGAAGCAACCCTGGGAGGCACAGCTGACTATCGGGTGGGCACTAATGACGAACAAGCCCATACAGCTGAGGAGTTTGGTGGGGACTGGGGACTTACTTTCACTTTAAGCCCCGTCGGCGCTTCCCGTCGAACAGTGTTCGTCACTCAAAAGTGGCAGTGTGGACACGATGCCGACGAGCAAAATGTAACCGTCGGCGCTGCCCGCCAACATTCAGCAGGTTTAAAGCCCCGTCCACACTACCACTCACCACCGTCGGCGCTTGCCGTCGAACAGTGTTCGTCACTCAAAAGTGGCAGTGTGGACACGATGCCGACGAGCAAAATTTAACCGTCGGCGCTGCCCGCCAACATTCAGCAGGTTAAGCCCCGTCCACACTACCACTCACCACCGTCGGTGCTTGCCGTCGGTGCTTGCCGACGGGAAGCACCGTTGCCAGGGTTGTGTCCACACGAACGGTTTTGTTCGGCGGTCAGCGCGCTTCCTGATTTCAAAGTGAGTCATGTTTTCTGCATATCGTGTACTCTCAGCCGAGATTATGAAATAACCACAGGAGGTTTAGAAAAACTGACCCAACTATCATCTTCATGACACATTTCTGCATATCATATGCAAGAAAAATATACGAAAACCTTTTGTGTATTCTAAAAAATATAGCAAAAAGAAATAGTGTATAAACATTTTTCTCACTTTTTTGTCTTCAACTCGCTGCAATTTCCCGACCATTTCTCCCACTTAATTTTTGATCACATACTCGTAATCAGCTGACTTTCTTGGTTCTGATGGTATACGGTACATAGCAATGCAAAACTATCTAGATAGTGAAAACTGCCGATAACTTGAAGCATGTGTTTGGCGCTGACCCGTGAGTGACGGGCATGCCCGCCCAATATTAAACCTGCTGAATGTTGGCGGGCAGCGCCGACGGTTAAATTTTGCTCGTCGGCATCGTGTCCACACTGCCACTTTTGAGTGACGAACACTGTTCGACGGCAAGCGCCGACGGTGGTGAGTGGTAGTGTGGACGGGGCTTAATATTGGGCGGGCATGCCCGTCACTCACGGGTCAGCGCCGAACATATGCTTCAAGTTATCGGCAGTTTTCACCATCTAGATTTTTTTTTATTGCTATGTACCGTATACCATCAGAACCAAGAAAGTCAGCTGATTACGAATATGTGATAAAAAATTAAATGAGAGAAATAGTTGAGAAATTGCAGCGAGTTGAAGACAAAAAAGTGAGAAAAATGTGTGGACACAACACTGGCATCGGCGCTTGCCGTCGGCGCTTGCCGTCGGCGCTTGCCGTCGGCGCTTGCCGACGGCGCTTGCCGACGGTGGTGAGTGGTAGTGTGGACGGGGCTTTATACAGTGCCAAGACCCCCCCCCCCCCTTCATTGCATATTTTGCATTCTGACCAATATCAAGAGTTTATCTGATGTCGTATGGACTATGGAAGGTTATTAGATTTTATTTTAGGAGTGTGTGTTGAGTACTGTAGGGTATCATCCAGTTGCTGATGGAGAACGAAATAAAGCAGTCATGACAAAATATGAAATACATATATTACCACTTATACTAAATAGAAATAATAAAATTGATACTGAAAAAAAAAAAAAAATGCAGAAGTTTTAAAGCAGCAGCCAAATAAAATAAAAATTTCCACTGAGAAAGTGAAAATACCTCACTTAATCAGAATTCTTCTTTTCGTGTAGTTCTCAGCAAACTTATCAACAAATTCTTCTAAATCAAGGCTTTTAACTCGCCTGCTTTCAATTGACAACACAGCAAGATTACCTAATCTCTCATTGCCCATTGTATTTCTCAGTGTAGTTTTGATTAATTTCAGAGCAGAAAAGCTTCCCTCTGCTGAAACTGATGACACAGGTAATACTACATAAATTTTGGCCAGTCTGTAGAACTCAGGAAATGCCTCTTCATATGGACCAAGAATTCTCACTAAATCTAACAGTGATTTGGGCTTTTCATTGTCACTTTCATCCTTATAGCGTCTTTCTAACATGCGTTTTACAGAGTGCAGCTCATGGTTAAGATCTTCCTCATTAGCACGAAATTCATGAATAAGTCCAGACATTTTCTCAAAAGATAAGAACTCCTTACTTTGTGGATTCAGTGCCTGTAATGCTTTCATAAGTTCACATGCTTCATTATTGAAGCGCCTTGTCATTTCTGTTAACATATGATCTAGAATAGGATAGAAGAAGTTAATTCGTGTTGAATCCTTAACACTGAAATCAGAGTGTGTGCTCCCTGACTGTTTTCCAATATAATCAGTAACAACAAAATCCTGCAATTTTGTAGACAGTTTCCGTTTCCTTGGTGATCTACACATTCTACACTCTGAAGTATCAAAACCATGAGCTGCTGAGTTTCTCTCAACTTCATCCCACAAAGCATCAAAAGAGGCTTGGTCTGACCGCATTTCTTTAAGGTGGGCTCTTACAGTTTCAATTAATTCTACAGCTTTTACCATGTCAAGATTGGCTGATTGTAGCAAATTTGATAACTGACTTATCCTACCAAGAATATGTGTCATAATGGCCTAGCTTCATAGCAAACCCAGCATCTATTTGACCTGAAAGTCCTCTTGCATCAATAGCTCTGTCAGCATTGCAGTCATTTGATAAACCTTCTAGAACACGCAGAACGGCATTCAGTCTCTCTTTCATTACTTTGCAAGTATCATACCTGCAAGCCCATCTGGTATCTGAAAGTCGTTGTAGCTCTCTAGTTTGCTCATTGGAATACATTTCCTTTTGCACATCCAACCATATTGCATGGACATAAGATCCACTGATGAATACATACAGTTTTTCCAATAATGAGAAGAATTGTGCAGTCAAGAGGGAGACACGTACCAATTAAGTACCAACACAAGGCATTATAGAAAATTTGTAGGGGTAACTGGTGTAATTGACAGCGAGCGAAGCTCGCTGAAAAAACGCCAGTGTGAATTAGCCTTTATAAGCGCCAGCTGACACAGGGGATAAAAGAATAAAGGAGGAACAGGAATTCCTCTTTTCTTTTGAGGATGATAGCTATATATGTACCTAGAGTTCTCGAGTTCAGCTTCTTTTGAGTCATTATATGTGTTACTAAATATATTTTTGTTTCATTTAATTTCATTTATTTTGGAAAAAAATAACTAACATGGAATTTTATGTCATGATTGGATATATTATATATTTTGGTGAAAAGAGAAATTATTTTTATATGTGGAATGCTGAATTCAATGATGTATATAGTTATCTACTGACTATATTATTTTAGCTAAGGTTGTACGATAATCTATCTGAAAATACGATAATTTTGGTGGCTTGGTACGATAATGTGGGCTACAAAAGTTCACAACCCTGGAGGCCTAGGGTTGTGCGGTATCAAGGAAATACCGGTATTGCCGATACCGGTTTGCGGGAGTAATACCGGTACGTCCTCACACCGGTATCAATTACGATACCGGTATACCGATACCGTACATAAATACTGGTATTACCGGTATTGGTATTTGTTTTTTTCGTGTGTTTTTTTACTTGTCCATTCACAGACAATTATTAACCTCTACAGCATCGCCCCCCCCCCCCCCCCCCCTTTAAATAAAGTTTCCTATAGCGTCGGCCATTTCATTTTTTACAATTATTAACCCTTCCGTACAGCATAGGTAAAGGTAAGGTAAAGATGGGAGCATACGCTTAGCTGCGCGTGGCATGCGGTGCTCATCTCCGGGCATTAGCCCTTAGAGCCTGTGGTGGGTGAGAACCCGTTACCCCGGGACACAGGGCTAGTGTGACTCTCGGGTTACCACAGACCACAGTACAGCATAGACCCACCTAAAATAAAGTTTCCTGTGGCGTCGGCCATTGAGAGTTTTAAGGGGGGACCGAGTAAACTATGGCCTACCGTAGATAACAGTTAAGTCGCCAGGACAACTTTTTTTTCTGTTTACAGACGTGTGGTGGCGTTAATACTTACATTTGTATACATTCATGATTTCAGGAAAGTTAGAAGGGGCTATCTGGAGAGTCTGTGTCATTTTCTGTCTTCATCTCTGTCATATAGTACGTATATGGCTATAAATGAACAAATTACAAAAATATCTACAAAGTGGCTACCAACAATAAAGTCGCCAACTAGTGTTTAGTTACTGAGTGTCCTCCCGCAGCCTTTTTCCGCCTGTTATCTGCAAGAACCCTAGCTTCCCCTATCATATTTTCTGCTGACTGCTAACACACACACACACACATACACTCTCTCTCTCTCTCTCTCTCTCTCTCTCTCTCTCTCTTCTCTCTCTCTCTCTCTCCTCTCTCTCTCTCTCTCCTCTGCTCCTCTGCTCTCTCGCTCCTCTGCTCCTCCTCGCTCGCTCGTCTCGCTCTCTCTCTCTCTCCTTCTCGTCCTCTCTCTCTCTCTCTCTCTCTCTCTCTCTCTCTCTCTCTCTCTCTCTCTCTCTCTCTCTCTCTCTCTCTCCCTCCTCTCTCTCTCTCTCCTCTCATCTCTCTCTCTCTCCTCTCTCTCTCTCTCTCTCCTCTCTCTCTCTCTCTCTCTCTCTCTCTCCTCTCTCCTCTCTCTCTCTCTCTCTCTCTCTCTCCTCTCTCTCTCTCTCTCTCTCTCTCTCTCTCTCTCTCTCTCTCTCTCTCTCTCTCTCTCTCTCTCCTCGTCTCTCTCTCTCTCTCTCCTCTCTCTCTCTCTCTCTCTCTCCTCTCTCCTCTCTCTCTCTCTCTCTCTCTCTCTCTCTCTCTCTCTCCTCTCTCTCTCTCTCTCTCTCTCTCTCTCTCCTCTCTCTCTCTTCTCTCTCTCTCTCTCTCCTCTCTCTCTCTCTCTCTCTCTCTCTCCTCTCTCTCCTCTCTCTCTTCTCTCTCTCTCTCCTCCTCTCTCTCTCTCTCTCTCTCTCTCTCAAATCTCTCTCCTCTCTCACTCTTCTCTTCTCAAAATCGGTCTCTCTCTTCTCTCTCCTCATTTGCTCGCACGCTGTATGTTTGTAAACAAACTTTGCGTTCCATGACAACGCAGAACCCAACCCTGAACCCTGAAACCAACCTGTACTGAAACTGGTCACATGACTGGCACAGATGAGGGCCTTATAATATATATATATATATATATATATATATATATATATATATATATATATATATATATATATATTATATATATATATATAAAAAATAAACAAAATGGTATTTTTTCACTTTTTTGCCTTTATTTTCCCCCTTCAAGCCAAACCTTCCTCAAACAGGAAATTATCCTGCATCTTGCACCACAGCTCCAAATGTAAACAAGGCAGGGATGCTCGAAAACCCCCAAGGGAAATTACAGTGTATGCAAAACCAAAGGGTCTAGGGAGGTCTACCGCCGTCACCCGTAGGGTTTCGGGACCTCTGGGTGGGATATAGGTTTCCTAGGGATGTGTGAAGGAATTCTGTAACCAATCACAGAGCAGCGCCTCGCAGCTCACTATCGCCAGAATGTTACGATAGCTGCCATATTAGCCTTTCAGCGTAATATTCTCCCACTGATTACTACAGAGACGTACCCAGGGTATACCTTGATGCGCTGATCATAGATTCGAGTCCCGCGTGCCCGAAATTAGTATCTATAGACCACTGCTGGCCCGCGCCGTACGTATGCCGTATCCGTGGCCAGAGTTGCCAGATTTGGGGATTTGTCCCTATATTTGGGGATTTCGGGGCACTGATGGGGACATGGGGACATTCACTCTCGATTTGGGGACTTTTGAGGTTTCTGAAAAAAACATGTATTTTTATCACTTAAAATAATAGTATAAATATGAAGGTTAAAAGAAAACATGAGGTTAAACCGACGGCAAGGAAGAAGTAATAAGAGCTTCATTGATCCCAAAAAAGTAAGTCAAGAAATGTGGTCTCCATTGGTCCATTGGCTAGTGTATTTCCTGGAATTGTAGGTCTTGACAAAATAAATCACCTAGACAAAGAATGGCGAGTACTAAGAAACACCGATCTTGCTGATTCAGAAATCAATGATGTTGAAGGCTTCTGGGAAACAGTTAGAGAAATAAAGAGTGGTGATGAAACCCCCATGTTTCCAAATTTGTCAAGTTTTGTTTCTGGGCTATTGCGTCTTCCTCATTCTAGTGCCACAGCAGAAAGGATATTTTCATCTGTAAACAATTTTAAAACAAAACTAAGAAACAAACTCTCAACCAGAGAACTCTATAGTTGGACTTCTGCATTCAAAGCGGTATTTGAAAGGCCGGGAATGTTTCAGTTTTGCTGTAAATGATAAATTAGTCAACATGATGACTTCAGATATCTACAAATACCATGAAAATGATGATTCGAGTGATGATATTGTAATGCCCGAAATTCGGAAGAGATAGGATGGGAATTGACCCAGCATCTGGGGGAACAGGTTATCCTTATTATACTAAGGTCAATCAAAACTTTTTTGTTCGCGTAATATTTATCTTCCTATCATTTTTTTCTTTCTATCTCCCACTTCTATCTTCCCCCCCTTCCCCACTCCCTCCCCCATACACACCGGATACGAGTCCAAATGCGTGGGACATTTTTTTCGCGATCATCGGTAACTAGTAGATTCAAAACTTTTCATCCTCCCCTTACCCTCCTGACAGATCAAGGAACACTCTTAGATTCTTAATGTCCTTCAAAATAGACACAATAGGGACAAATCACGTTCATAAATGGGTGGGTTAGTCGAGTTATTCGCTAAATTGAAAGTCGACCAAATTTCTATTCCGACTCCAATACCTCGTCGCTCTGAAAACCATGTTCGTGGGCTTGACCGAAAGGAAATAACACTTTTCCCCGGATATTAGAATAAACGTATTAAATTCTTCTATATCAAAGTAAAAGAACTGCATCATAGGCAGCCATTTCATATGTATACTTGTTTCATTAGTTAATTAGAGTCATTCGAGGTCTGATAATCCCTTCAGGGGAGGCCGGTCCTAAGGATCCGAACATTTTCTTTTTTCCCGCTTCTCCCAACCTCGGTTTTGTTCCTGCCACGAGGGAGCCAGTCTCTCACTCACTTCACTCCAGGTAAGACCTCAGTAACTCGCTCCTATTTCCCCCCCCCCTCCTTGTTATAATATATCTATCTATATGCTCATATATAGGTACAGTTGTTTAGTTTCATTAACGCATAGGAGACCTGCCCCGTCCTTATAAGTGTTATTAACGGAGTCTCTCACTCACTTCACTCCAGTGAGTCTCTCACTCACTTCACTCCAGGTTTCCGACGGATGTCTCAGTCTGGAGAAAAACCACGTCACATGGTTTAAGTGAACGCGAACAACATTATTACTCTTACATTCCCTCCCCCTTATATTCTCCATGTATGCCTACAAGTGTTCAGCGGCATGTTGTATACGTAGATGGTAATTCTAAGAATAGGATTCAGTGAGGGAGGTTATGCTCTGGAGAGCTTTCCTGTGTCGGACTAGAGCTTATATATATGTCTAAGATCTCAAACAAGAGAAATAATATTTCATGATGAATAAATAGGATGATGTTGAAAATATAGCTTCTTGTGTTATTTGTAAAACCCCAGGGCAGGGATGCTCGAAAATCCCTCGTAAGGGACAACTTACGAGTGTATGGCTACAATAACCTTACGAGGGTGGGCTGAGGGAGATGCTCGTACCGAGCCGTCACTCCCGTACGGTTATCGGTGGCCTCTGGGTGGGGAATATAGGGATATTCTAGGGATATGTGTGGGAAAATTCTGCTAACCAATCACAGAGCAGCGCCCTTCATGACACGGCCTTATCTAGCCAATCATCATGCTCTCAGCTGTCAGGGAGCCCGATAAATAAATTTAAAGAGACTTCAAATGCCGCTGTTATGCTAAAATCGGCCTCTTTCGAGAAATCGTCCCGCGGACGCTTATTTAACCTAAATAACTCTACAACACTTAACACAAACCTATCATAAACCTTACCTAACCTAAACATAACTTAACCTAAACACTATGTTTGCCGGTGTTGAGCTAAGATTGGCTGATTTCCGAAATAGGGCCGAATTTAGCTCACTATCGCCAGAATGTTACGATAATACAGCTGCCATATTAGCCTTTCAGCGTAATATTCTCCCACTGATTACTACAGAGACGTACCCAGGGTATACCTTGATGCGCTGATCATAGGTTTGAGTCTCGCGTGCCCGAAAATAGTATCTATAGACCACTGCTGGCCAGCGCCGTACGTATGCCGTATCCGTGGCCCTGGCGGTACTCTGTTATAGTGGACAAGAACTGCGCGTTCGCTCTTTAGGTCAGACAAGACACGGGGGGGGCTAACACCTCACTGTGACACACGTGACACTTGTGTGCAAGGATAGTATAACTTTATAATATCCTTGCTTGTGTGTATACGTGCGTGTACTAGTACGTCACATTTGATACCACCACCACCACCGCATCATTATAGCGGCCAAACTTGTATGATGAACTATACGTTTTGATTCAAGAAGTCGACCGATATATATATTTAATATATAGGTTTGCCCTGATATGAATTTATTACAAGTACTATAGGTATTGTATGTTAAATATGATATATATGGAGTCAATGAAGCAATAAACACATCACATTTCAAACAGGCAAGCATGAAATGGCTCTATAATACACAATAAACATAAAGTATAGTGATACAACTTGTAATTTATTGTTTGTTGACGTCTAGCCGCTTCAAATTTCACTCCCTTAGGGAGTTAAGGGTGCTCCCGACCACCCTTAGCCTCGCGGTCCCGTAGCAAGTGAAAAAATGGTTTGAGCATCTCCCTTAGAGGCGCTACGAGGTGAAAGTCCCTTAGGGGAGTACTTACGGGCCCGTAACTCTTTCGAGCATCTCTGCCCTGGTGATTATTCCGTGTTATGGAAATACTTCCCCAAGTCTCCAAAAAGAGTTTTCAGCCTCCCTCGGTGTAATACTAAATATCCACCCCGACTACCAATAATTCTCATATATTAAAAACGTGCTCAGGGAGTAAACCATAGAACTACTCGCCTGAGCTGGTGGCAGCATATCCCCTTACTAACCTTAAGTTCATTCCCATTTCAGTAATCTCCGCAGCGAGAAATGTTCGTACTATAATTAAATAGTGAAGTCATATGACTAATTTCAACTCTCAATTCAGTTGTGACGGGGAGATTTTATTAATCAATGAAGTATTCTACCAAATTAATATCATTCATATAAAGGTGTCAGCAACAACCTATAAAAACCCTGGCACCACAATATTATTTAGTATGCAAATGTGTTATTCTATTCTTTCTTTCTGGCTTAGTACAGTATGTCCAGAATATTAGTTGGATTATTTAAGTTCCCCAAGAGGTCAAGAGCATTAATATTTTCATTTATTTCTGCATCATATTTCTAAGCAATTTAAGGAAATATATCATCCCCATCAGCCTCAAGTAGAAAATTTTATTAAATGTATTTTTTATTAAATGTTCATGAGGCTGTATCCTATTACTGCCTTTTTTTGTTTTTGCAGTCCTTGTGATGATTATAATAAAAAAGTGAATTATGCTACTTCATATGTGATGTAATATATTATGTAAAACAAAGTATGAATTAATATCATTATATCAAAATTAAAATCAACATAGCAATTTTAATTTACATGTGGAGTAGCTATGTAGCATATATTTCAGCATTTTTATAACAAGTATGGAAATATATGAAATGGGGATTTCTGGGGATTTTTCCCCGAATATATAGGGATTTTTAGACCAGGCTGTCTGGCAACCCTGTCCGTGGCCCTGGCGGTACTCTGTTATAGTGGACGAGAACTGCGCGCTCGCTCTTTAGGTCAGACAAGACACACGGGGGGGCTAACACCTCACTGTGACACACGTGACACTTGTGTGCAAGGATAGTATAACTTTATAATATCCTTGCTTGTGTGTATACGTGCGTGTGTACTAGTACGTCAGACATTTGATACCACCACCACCACCGGATCATTATAGCGGCCAAACTTGTATGATGAACTATACGTTTTGATTCAAGAAGTCGACCGATATATATATTTAATAAATAGGTTTGCCCTGATATGAATTTATTACAAGTATAGGTATTGTATGTTAAATATGATATATATGGAGTCAATGATGCAATAAACACATCACATTTCAAACAGGCCAGCATGAAATGGCTCTATAATACACAATAAACATAAAATATAGTGATACAACTTGTAATTTATTGTTTATTGATGTCTTGTCGCTTCAAATTTCACTCCCTTAAGCCGGCCACACACACACCGGCGCGGCCTGTCCGGCCGACGAAAAGGGGCGTGGCTAGAGGCGGCCGGTGTGTGTGTGGGGGTGTTTTTCATCCGGCGGGGCCTGTCGCAGCGGCCGGATGAAATCAGTCGGCGCTTGAAAATTCCGTCCGGCGCGGCCTGCCGCCTGCGTGTGTGTGGGTGCCGTCCGGCGCGGCCCGCCCCTCGCTCGGCCAGATAATGACTAATTGTACCAGTTATAATTGTATTTATGATAATATAGGTATTATATATGACGTATTATATATGACGTATTATATATAGTATGACGTATTATATATAAGTATTATATATGGCTGCACATGCAGCCATCACCAACAAGTCATTTTCGGACAGCGGATTCATGTTGTCACCACGGTGGTCCGACGTGTAGCTACTGTATATTTTCATGAGGCGGCCGGTGTGTGTGTGGGTCTCGTCCGGCGAACGATGCCCCGCCACTTTTTGTCGGCCGGACAGGCCGCGCCGGTGTGTGTGTGGCCGGCTTTAGGGAGTTAAGGGTGCTCCCGACCACCCTTAGCCTCGCGGTCCCGTAGCAAGTGAGAAAACGGTTTGAGCATCTCCCTTAGAGGCGCTACGAGGTAAAAGTCCCCTAGGGTAATACTTACGGGCCCGTAACTCTTTTGAGCATCTCCCCCAAGGATGCCGGTACTGGTGGCAAAAGAACGAACATTAGCGACTCCGCGTTTGCTACCAAAAGATGCCGGTATCAGGCGTCAAATTATGCCTGATACGCTTTTGCTACCAAAAGATGCCGGAAAAAGTGTCCGAGTGACATGGCCTTTACACTACGGAGTTCCCCCTGTGTGTGTGTGTGTGTGTGTGTGTGTGTGTGGGTGTGTGTGTGTGTGTGTGTGTGTGTGTGTGTGTGTGTGTGTGTGTGTGTGTGTGTGTGTGTACTGTGTGTGCATCTAGGTAGTATGATGGTATCAGTATCTTTATTAAGCCCGGTTCCCACCTCCCCGCTTGTACGGCCGCCATACAACAACAATGACGTCACCATCATCACCGCTTGAGTGGTATTTGTGGTAACTCGGCACAGTTGGCAACTCCGCTCGAGCGGACACCGCCGAGCGGGAGAGATAACTTGAATTTAACTTTGTACGGCGGCCGTACAGCGGTACGGCGGTGCGGTAGACTTTGTTGTGACGTCATTGTTGTTGTACGGCGGCCGTACAAGCGGAAAGGTGGGAACCGGGCTTTATTATCATTGTGATCATTATCAATATTATTATTATTATTATAACTTATTATTATCATTAATACCATTGACATTGTTGTTATTATCATTATTATTATTATTATTATTATTATTATTATTGTTGTTTTTATTATTATAATAATTTCATGATTTATTTTTAATTATTATTATTGTTATTATTTCAAAGGCGTAGAGCCGTAGACGGAGACACGTGAAACGCGAGTTCCTTCAAAATAATGGTAAAGATACGAGGGGTCAGTCTTATCTTATCTGAGGTGTGAACACACACACACATACACAGTCACACACACACACACACACACACACACACACACACACATATATACACACACATTAGGTTACTCCGTGGTGTAGGGGAAGCACGCTCGGTTCACAACCGAGAAGTCCGGGTTCGATCCCCAGGCGGAGCGGAAACAGATGGGTTGTTTCCTTAAAACCCGAGCCCCTGTCCACCCAGCAGTGAATGGGTACCGGGTGTTAGCCGGGGTTTGTGACCTGCTCTCCGGGGTGGTGGCTTCCCCCAACACAAAGCACTATAAGGATGAATGATAAAAATGTTGATATGGAGACGGGGCCATACGAGCGTTGCTCTGGCCCTGTAAAAATACAACTAGATGAAGATGAATACACACAGTCAGTCACACACACACACATATCTTTGAAATAATTATATTAATAATAAAATAATAATAATAATTTGAATCATAATAATAATAACAATAATGAATATGATGATGCCATTATTAACCATAATAATAGTAGACTACCTAAGACTAACAATACTACTACTACTACTAATAATAATAATAACAATAATGAAAATTTTATCTAGGCTAGATTTGTATAGTGACGCCTGTATTATATGTAATGATCCGTCTTCTGTGATGGTCTTGCGGGGGGACTCTTCCTCAGATTGTCAGCTGAGCTGTAATCGGCCAAAGATAACACGCGCCTCAGATTCTGAGGCTCTGAGCCAATGAGCGTTACGCTACCATACGTGTCTCGGCAGTCCGGTGTCATGTGAGCAAGTGTCTGTTTATGAGGGAATGTCTGTTTACTAACAATGGCAAAGAAAACGGGAGTAACTATTAATTTTGACAGGATTTTCTTGAAAATAACCTCATTGTGATTCCCACACAAAGTTACTATAATTAAAGTAAACCTAAACCTAACCTAACCTAACTTAACGGTTTTCTAACCTTACCTAACCTAGCGGTCTGCCGAAAAGGGAGAGTTACTATATTTAAAGTAAACCTAAACCTGACCTAACTTAACCTAACCTAACTTAATGTTTTTCTAACCTTACCTAACCTAGCGGTCTGCCGAAAAGGGAGAGCGCGTGGAGAATATGCCGCCTGGACATGCCTTTGTTGATCAAGTCAAAATTAGTAATTACTCCCCTCAACTTCCGTTTTCTTTGCCTTTGTTTAGTAAACAGACATTCCCTCATAAACAGACACTTGCCCACACGACACCGGTCTGTTGCGAGAAAAAAACACAATACCGAAATCCAATACCGACCAAATAATATACCGACACCGGTATACCGATGCACCACCAATACCGACACCGGTATACCGATGCACCACCAATACCGATACCGGTATACCGAAAACAAAAAATACCGGTAATACCGGTGCTAAAATACCGGTATTTCGGTATACCGAAAACCGGTGCACATCCCTACCCTGGACCGTTGTTGTGATCGATCAGCTGATGGCGGTGGAGATGGCTGCTGCTGTACCAAGGGCGGTGTGGAAGGTCAGTGAATATTATAAGTACTCGTTGAGGTGAAGACAGCCGTTACAGTATTAGGTTATAATGGACGAGAACTGGAGTGCCGACAACTGCGCGGTCGCTACCGCCGTTACCTTACCTTTGATACCTTTGAAGAATTTAGTCAGTTATCGACACAGCTGAGATGGATCTCCACTGGGTAATAGTGGACGAGAGTTTCACGGTCTTTTTCAGAGACACCGACTAGTTTTTCCTGGCCTAAAATAGGTGATTTTTCTAATGGAGATAGTTTTATTTTGCGCAAAACCATAGTTTAAAAAAAAAAAAAAAAAAAAATCCATCAGAAAAAGCACTAAAACTTGGCCTGGAGAAATTATTCGGGGTCTTATAGGCTTTAATGAAACCTATCCTAACCTTATAGGTTTAAATTAAACCTAACCTAACCTTATAGGTTTAAATTAAACCTAACCTAACCTTAACCACAAAGTATACCTAACTTAACCTTAACACTCATACCTACTGAGGTGGCGGGAAGCAGCGAGCGATTTCCCGATGGTAGAAGATGGTGGTTGGGTCTTGGTGAGTGTGGCAGAACATGTAGCGGGCGAAATACTGCCTATAGGGGCCTTTTTTGTCGCCAGCTCTGAGAACCCAGCTCTTATGTCTTTCCAGAGCCGTTCGATGTTGTTGGTGTGGACCAACGTCACTGGATCCACAAAGTTCTTAGAACTTTCAGTCTGAGAACAACCTACACACTGCATTTCAATTAGCCAACTAACTGAGCAGGGCCTCTACAAA
The DNA here is from genome assembly GCA_016584305.1 of Chionoecetes opilio. Classification (NCBI taxonomy): domain Eukaryota; kingdom Metazoa; phylum Arthropoda; class Malacostraca; order Decapoda; family Majidae; genus Chionoecetes; species Chionoecetes opilio. The sequence goes on from JACEEZ010013226.1 coordinate 81,486, forward strand.
TGTAGGACCTTTGTTTTAATTAAGAGCCTATGATTGGCCGCTCGAAAACTATAATAACCTTTGATTGGCTATTATATTAGTGTGACTGATTGGCTGAGGGAAAAAAAATGCATGCTTGTCATTGGCTAATTGTAGCTGCTATGATTGGCTACCCTCACGAGGTGTGAATTCCCTGATCCACCAGAAATATCCTAGGTCATGCCTCCGTGGGTCAGTGTCGAAATAGAGTTTGATGGAGGAGGGTGTGTCTGTCTGCGCTATAGTAGCTATGTGGGAAAAAATTTCAAAATTGTTAAATGCTATTGCAAGAGGTATCAGTGGAAAGGTCTTGAAACAAACTTTCCAATGACACCAAGATGACCCTCCTAGGACCTAAAATAAGAAAGTTACATCAAATAGAAGTTCGCCTTTTGGGCATATTTTTGTCTTATAAAACAATAGGATTATTGTGACCGATAAAAATTTGGCATCATGAACACTCATGGTTAGGTTAGGTTAGGTTAGGTTAGGTTAGGTTTCATTAAAACATAAGGTTAGGTTAGGTATCTTTTTTTTTTTTTTTTTTTTTTTTTTTTTTTTTTTTTTTTTTTTTTTTTTTTTTTTTTTTTTTTTTTTTTTTTTTTTTTTTTTTTTTTTTGCGCAAAATAAAACTAGCACCATTAGAACAAGCACCTATTGTAGGCCAAGAAAAAGTAGTTGGTGTCTCTGAAAACGTACGTGAAACTCTCCTCCATAATTACCAAACAAACAAACAGAACGAACGAACAACGAAATGAAAAACAGTGCATTGACATCGATTACAGATAGCCTGATAAAATTGTTGCTACTCGATAAAAACTTATCAAATTCGACATATAGACGGACAAATAACTAAAGAAACTTATTTTATTAGTTTCAAGATTAATTTCACTCGCCTTCAGCAAAATTGACGAGCGTTTTGGCGACCTGTCACGAAACACATCTCCATTTCCGCGGAATGTACGTGATTTCAGAAATGTTCCGAGAATTTTCGAGAATTGCTTCTGCAACGAGTTGAGGGGTCAATGTGTGTACTACGTCATCAAATCATGTGTAAGCTCGTGCAATCACAGGAAAACACACAAAAAACTGATTTCTTAGGGGGTTCACAACACAACTTTTGCGCTAAATTTTGCCAATTTCGATGAAAAGAAAACGGGGCTGAGCTGAAATGTTGACAAAGTTGTCAAGCGTGAAATCGGAGAATATGCACATACCTAGCTATAGACAACAAAAGGATAATTTCAATATATACATAATTTTTGTATATTGAGCGCAAGTAGAGTAGTAGTGTACAGTATACTGAGCAAAAAAAATTACAGAAAACGTGAGTAATAAGGTCTGTAGCGAACGTGAAACTCTCGTCCATTATAACCCTCCACTGTAACCAGACAGCTCTTTCCTCCTTGATCCAGTGCAGGAGACTGTTTGAGTTGGAGCTGGTGTATCCTGGTGTTGGCGGTTGGTCTGGTATATTGGCCAGCCAGGCATCCAATTTGTACTTGAAGGTGTCGGGTGAGACACCACTTACTTTTTCTGTATTATTTTTGCTCAGTTTACTGTGCACTGTGCACTAATCCACTTCAGCTTACCTCCACCATCCATCCTCGATCCATCTCCATCCACATCCACTTAACCTTTCAAACATATGCAAAATGAAGTCTGAATAATTAATTCAATATGAATAATGGACGAGGACTTCGCTGTCGTTTGCAGAGAAACCGACAAATTTTTCTGGCCTAAAATAGATGATTTTTCGGTAAATTTCAAGATGAACACCGAACTTCCTTTGGTGGACGAAACAATTTTTTTCTGGTGAGTTTTGATATGCTTTGAATTAATCTGCTCACCGTTTCTGTCGCAAATCTTTTTTTTTTTTTCTTTTTTTGCAAAAAAATAAAACAATAATAATAACTTAACCTAACCGAACCTATACCTAACCTTTACCTAACCTAACTTAAACTAACCGATACCTAACCTAACCATTACCTAACTAAAAAAAGAAAACAAAAACTAACCTTTACATAAAGAAAGAAAGAAAAAAAAATTGCGAGAGAAACGGTGAACATATTAATTCAAAACACAATCAAAACTCACCAGAAAAAAATAGTTTCGTCCACCAAAGTGAGTTCGGTGTTCATCTGGAATACCTAATACCGATTTTTCTAATGGAGATAGAGCGTCTGCTACAATTATCGACAGTTTTAGACAAAAGTTTACCCTAGGGAGGTTTAAGTGTTTTCAGCAGTATACACATGGTTTACAAGCGGCTTGTATGTAGAGTAGAAAACGAGGCATCACGGGGCAAAGTCACGTGTCTGTCACGTGGCATGACAAGTCAAAGAAAGGGAAATCCTGACACAGTTATCGACAGTCTAACCTTTTTTTTTTATTACAAGCAAAATTCTACAAAGTGAACCAAAAAAGTAACTGACAGCAAGGTAATTGTATGTCCAAGTATTTACAGAATGAAGTAAGCCGACAAAGTACTGTAGCCATAATGAAACATACACATGTGTGTATACTGATGTGGTCGTTTTTTTTCTTGTTTATTTCTTTAAAACCGTGAAGTGTGCACACAACACTGGCAATGGTATTGCTCGCCGGTAATGTTCGTCGGCACCGACGGTGATGAGTGAGACGTACAATTATCTCCAAAAACTACATCGTAAATTCACTTTGAAAAACAATGTTTTGTTTACTGTCAATAACTAGCCCGGCAATTTTATGTATACAATTATCGACACCCCCGATAGTACACATATAGGCCATCACAGAAAGACAAACTGCAGCCATGTCATTCGTATGACACTTACTTTTGTAGATTATCAACTAAAAACAGTAGATTTTTCACTCCGACTTGAAATAAACAAACACATCCATGGATATGTGCATTAACGTACCTGTTAAGAAGCACGATTCGGTGATTTGTGCAGTAGGAGCATAACACATTTCAAGCTCGTCGACACAGTTGGTTAGCAGTAGAGTTGCATGATAGGTCTAGAAACGTTCCGGGTGAGTACAGGTTGTAAGCAAATGACCAAAGAGCCACTAACATTTAATTTCACAGAGAGTAATTTTGCTGAAAAAGTGTCTATAACTGTCGCCTGTCGATAATTGTAGCCGACGCTCCAGTTTTATTTTCCGGAAACCCATAGTTTAAAAAAGAAAAGAATTCATCACCGAATGTTACGGTCGCCGTTTCCATTAAAAACACTGTATCTCCATCAAGCAAAGCACTAAAACTTGGCCGGAAAAAATTTGTCAGGGTCCCGGATAATAGGGAAGTGATTGAATAGAACATACCAAACCTAACTTATAGGTTTTCATTAAACCTAATCAAACTTAACCTTAACCACAAACAGTGGCGGATTTAAGGGGGGCCGAGTAGGCCATGGCCTAGGCCCCGTGCCCGTAAGGGCCCCGCACCCCAGAGGAAAAAATATGTTTTCAATGAAAATATGCATGCTGCACCTTTCTTATTTGCTCGAACACTGTTACATTGCATGTACCATAATATGCCACAAATTAGTACCAACATAATGTAAAATATGAGTGGAAAAAGTTTCAATTAAACTAATATGAAATCTGAACCACATTTGGTAAAATTCTAGAGTCCTCTTTCCTTATTAGTGGTTTTATTTTCTCCAGACCTTCACAAACCCCTTCAGATACCTCTTAAACGTAATAATAAAGTGGAGGAGAAATTAAAAAATTAAAAATAAATGACTAACCTAACCTCAATATAACCTAACCTAACCTGGTAAAATTGTAGTCCTTTCCCGCCCTTAGATCTCGTTAGGAGGTTATTGGTTAGGCTGTAGTGAGGTTAGGTTAGTAATTTCATTTTGGGGCTCCAGGGCGGGGGTAATGTAGGGGGGAGGGGGCGGTTAAAGGGGGCATCTCCCCCACTTTATAATTACGTTTTAGAGGTATCTGAAGGGATCTGTGAAGGTCTGGAGAGAAAAAAAATACACTAATAAGGGCAGGAAAGGACTCTAGAATATTACCCCACATTTCATTCAGGGCCCCGCACTCCCACCGGCCTAGGGCCCCGAACACCATAAATCTGCCCCTGACCACAAAGTATACATAACCTAACCTTAACCTAACCTTATAGGTTTTAATGAAACCTAACCTAACCTTAGTAAAATTCTAGAGTCCTTTCCCGCCCTTATTAGTGGTTTTATTTTCTCCAGACCTTCACAGATCCCTTCAGATACCTCTAAGTCTAAAACGTAATTATAAAGTGGGGGAGAGATAAAAAAATATATTACCAACCTACTATCAATATAACCTAACCTGGTAAAATGTTTGTCCTTTCCCGTCCTTAGGTCTCGTTAGGAGGTTATTGGTAAGGTAATGTTAGGTTGTAGTGAGGTTAGGTTAGTAATATTATTTTTGGGGTTCCAGGGCGGGGGTAATGCAGGGGGGAGTGGGGGTTGAAGGGGGTATCTCTCCTCCATTCTATAATTGCGTTTTAGAGGTATCTGAAGGGGTCTGTGAAGTTCTGGAGAAAAAATCCAAAAAACTCCACTAATAGGGGCGGGAAAAGACTCTAGAATTTTACCCTAACCTTAACCACAAAGATATATCTAATCTAACCTTATAGGTTTTAATGAAACCTAACCTTAAAAAACCTTATCCCTCTTACCTACTGAGGTTGTGGGAAGCAGGGAGAATGTAGTGCCGCTTTGTCTCCCCATTCATTATTGTTATAACCATCGTATCACCGCTGTCTTAGTACTGTTATCAGCTTTTTACACATTTTACCAACATTTTCTACCATTGTATCAACATTTACCGCCGGTCGTAAAGTCGAACAGTCGTAAGTTGTGTAGGTGGTAAGTCGACGACTAATTGTACACACAAATGAAACAAAGTATTATACAAACTCAAATTAACAAGCAAAATTCCCAACATTAATGATACAACAAAACAAAACACGAACATAAGAGCACAGGCTGTGCCTAGACCAAATAACAGTAATAGTAGTCCTGGTAGTAGTAGTAATCCTAGTAGTAGTCCTGGTAGTAGTAGTAATCCTAGTAGTAGTCCTGGTAGTAGTAGTAATCCTAGTAGTAGTCCTGGTAGTAGTAGTAATCCTAGTAGTAGTCCTGGTAGTAGTAGTAATCCTAGTAGTAGTAGTAGAAAGGATGGGCACAGGGTAGATTTCATCTTGGATTCTCTCTGTAGCGGTGAGGGTGAAGTCGTGCTCATCAACCTGAGCAGACTGACTCAAAGTGAGATCAGGATTCATAACATCATGTTCCCCAGAACTAGCTGGGCCATCAGACGGTAAAGTGAGCTGAGTTAAATTGTCAGTACCCTCATTTAGTACAGGAGAACTTACACTTTTCCCTGGGCTCTGATGTAGGCTCAGTTACGACGGGTAACGACTGAAGTCTACAGTGTTTATTTGAGAATGGCGCGACAGGTAATGGCTGAAGGGGTAGGCTACTGGATATACCCGTCTCTTAATTGACAAGCGGTGATACTTGTCGCAGAAACGACAGTAATCCCAGATGTCCGTGCACATTCCTGGCCAGTAAAAGTTTTGAGAGATCATCATCAGGGTCTTAAGATGGGAGACATGACCAGCCAAAGGATCTTTGTGAACCAAACGTAGGATGAGGGCACTTACTGGGGATAACTAATGATAAAGTATTTACCTTATTTGGGCAATCCGAGGAGAGACATTTCCGGTACAGGAGGCCGTGCTCAAGGAGAAATTTGTAGGTGGCACCATCCCGTGCCTTCTCTATTTCACAAGTAGAAGTTTTGGCATGTAGACACTGCAGTGAAGGACATGATTCTTGTAGTTGACGAAACTCATCAGGGGTCACAGGCAAAGGATCGTGCAGGACTAGAGAGTGGATCAGTTCAGCTGTACCAACACCGGCTCTTCAGGACACACTTCAATTGGAGGAGACTCACATGGTTGTAGAGGTTGACATTCAACAAGGGGAGCATCCTTGGCATTAGATGAGATGGAGTCTTCGGGAAAAGCAGAGTCTTCAAGGGGAAGAGGAGATAACGGATCTTGTGGCAGTGAAACATTAGTGGTGGCTTGGTTCTTATCATCATGGAGAGAATGGTCATCACGAAGTTGAGGGTCAGGACTATGAGGGACTAACACACCGGGGATATTCCCAATCAATGCACTAGCAACCTTAAAGTAATCGTCCAGACCATTTCATCATTCCTGATTTAATGCAATCAAATCATAGCCATTAACGAGTATATCAACAATACGTCGTCACTTTTAGTATCCAATCAGCCGTTTTTAAATAATCCGTAATCAAAATCTGCAAATTCCCCGAGTTCTCAAAACACTCCTCAAGGTTTGCAGACGATGCGCTCAGACTCGGTGACGTAGCAAAAGGGAGGCTCCTCTTCCTGCTCTGATCAGAGGCACGTAAACACAGATAAATATAGTACTTGAAGATATTTGGGTGTTTCTGATCGATTTTTTTTGCGATATGCCACATGCATGCATCCTTTATGGGTGCAGCAAGACAGCTGTGCCTTTCGAGAAAAGTTTGCACACGGAAAGGAGTGGTGTGTGTAGGGTGATACACGCCGATAGTGTGTTGGGGTGAGCCACTGCTAGCCAGTTGTGTTGAGAAACGGTGTGTAGTGAGGGTACACAGCGGGTGAAAGACTGGGTGAGAGTGTGCAGCGCGGCTAGTCGGCTACCCAGTGTGTGGGTTGGGACGACGAGTGTGAGGTGAGCCTGTGTACACGGGTGTGCTGGACAAGGGCGGCGCCCCCCGTAAGACAGTGACTCAGTTGTGGAGTGGGCGTGCCCTGTGGTGAGAGACCCTGTGGTGGTGTGGCTGTCACACTTTCTGCCTTCCCGCCCACATATTTTCCAACTATGCTGTAGTTAACGCTAGTATGTGGTTTCCAAGTAATGACGTTTGACTGTAGCTCCAAAACTAACCATAGGATTTTCTCGAAAGTACCTTCATTGTGATTCCCACACACACATGGTTTAACCTTATTTACCAACCCATGTTTTGGAGAAGTGCCAGGTCCTCCTGCTGAACCTCAGGCTCTGCTAGCACCTGTTCATCCACCTCGTACTCGGGGTCAAACATATAGGGTTGAGATCCCATGACAATCTGAGGTTCGTTTTCCTCATATATGCGACCAGCGTCATTTCTTTCGGTCTCAGATTGAGCATCATACTCTAGATCTGTCACAGCGACAGATTCACTGTCTGACACCGAAGTACAATCGCTCATCATAACATTTGCCGACAGGTGTCAGACAGATGTTTACATTGGAGCCCCTGCGGGCGTCACTCTTCTGACGTCATCAATAACAGTCGTAGCCCTGTTGGAGGGAAGATTTTTTTTTTCGCGCTTTTTACAAAAGTAGTGTTTTTACGGAAATAAGGCCTGGAAATGAATTATTTTTGGTGGATTAGGTGTTTTGAATGTACATTCAACATAATTAGGCAAAAAAAAAATGGGTCTGGACGATTACTTTAAGTGGGGCCCTTGCGGCATCAGTCCAGCCAGTGTAAAATGCGCACCGTAAGTAGCACCTAAAAACGGGAATTCATCGGTACGTCCTAAATAGTCAGCAACTTTAATTTTGGGACAGAGTGATGGGTCAATGTCTGGCAGGGCGTCTTCGGAAACTATAACACCAGAGCACCCAGGGTCCCTAATGATGGTGGAAGACCATGAACCATTGATGGTCCTCGAAACTGAATAGTGGGAGACTTTACGCTCCTCCAAACAAAATCCAACCTTGTAAGTGGCGGCAGTTGTTCCGTCCTTGAAGGTTCGAGGATTATGGGGGCAGTGTGGTCGTATGTGTTCAGCCTCCCCACAATTGTGACACGTCACATGTGAGGGAGCTTGATGCCCCGAAGATGGGATCCTCAGCGGAGTAGGAAGTCTAGGGGGAGATCTCCTCGCATAGTTATAGGTGACCATAGGATAGGCGTTGTGGGCGGACGCCCAGTTGTCCGCTAGTTGTATTGCATCCTTCAGCAGGGTAGGCCTTCTTTCCTTAATAAAGAGGCGAAGTTCAGGTGACAACGAAGATAGAAATTGGTCAAGGATTATAAACTGCCTCATATCCTCATAAGTTTCAGGCACACTGGAGGACTCACCAAGAATCAAACATTTGTAACAACTGGGTGACGAACTGATGGTAGTTCTGCCCTAATTGAATCTTATCTGACCTGAAATCTACTCTGTAGCCATCGGGAGTCTTACTGAAACCAGTTAAGAGTGCCTGCTTCAGTAGATTGTAGTCCTTGGTGGTGGAGGATGGAAGGGACGTGTAGAGATCCGCAGCCTTTCCCGTAAGGAGGCAACCCAGACAACGGTGAAGGTATCCCCCTTAGGGAGTACCAGCATCTCGGCTAGTGAGTACCAGCATCTCGGCTAGTGAGTACCAACATCTCGGCCACTCACTCCAACCTTGTTAATTAGGTGGCTATGTCCTCGTCATCCTTGTAGGCTGGTAAACTCTGCCTGGAGACAGGATCAGGTGGCAAATGGACTGAGGACTTACCTTGAGCAGTGATTTCGGCCAGTTTGATCTCTTTCTCCCGCTCTGCTTGTCTTTCTTCTCTCTCTGCCTTTTGCTGTTCCACGATCCACTGGCCAATCTCTGATCCAGTTAGACCGAGGGCCTCGCCTTGCTCCTTCAAGGCTTTGAAGTAAGACATTGTAGATGAGACAGAACAGAACAGGGTATAAATATATATATATATATATTTATGGTTAAAGTTGATGCATGAGGATGTTCAGGGTGGCAAAAACACTCTTAATTTCTTCGGGGTTCCTTATGTGTGCGTGCAACGTTTCGCCAAGGCACTTGGCATCATCAGGCTAAAATGGTATTATATCCGTTGAAATAATACTAAAAACTGCTAAAAGCAAACATCTAAAAAATTTAAAACAATAAAATAATCCTATATTATCTATAAACTAAAAACATGATTTATAATTTAACAAACCTTGAAGTGTATGCTGTCTAGGTTGGCAGAGGACTGAATGAACAATTATATTACAGGTAGCATTTCGGTTCCTATGAGGCGATCGGAACGAGAGTCTGACGATTGGAACAGTGTGATAATCATTTGAGTACAGTCAAACTTCGATATAACGGATTAAAGGGGGGGGAGGAGTGGTCCGTTAAAGCCGATTGTCCGTTATAGCGAGGGTATTTTCCCAAGGGTTGAAAAATATCTGAAAAAAACGGAAAAATTGTGAAATAAATGAGAAATAATCACAAACACAACCAGACTGTGTAGTTGAGTTGGGAGGAGTTGGTTTGATTGAGTTGGGAGGTAAACAGTGACTGGCACTACATGCTGAATTTGGTCCGCTCCTACGCGTGAAATAAATGAGAAATAATCACAAACACAACCAGACTGTGTAGCTAGTCAAGCTCAAGCTCTAGTGAAAGGTAAACAAACTACTACGTACAAGCCAGATTCACCGCGGCTTCTAAAGGTATTGCTTATTATCATGACTAATGCTCATTATTATATATATTATATGGTTGTGAAGTACAGTTCTATACACGTGTCACTATTTAGGTCAGTGTAGCACTGCGTGTCACCTTAGATAAGGGTGATTTAGGGTATTGAGGTGACAGGGAGACGTAGCAGCGGCCACGCCATAACACTAATAGTCACTATTTTAAGGGGAGAGTCTGCCGTGAAAATATGAAAATAATTTTTCTAAACAATACACACCTTCTACCACTAAATCACTAGCAACACAGGCTCCTTCCTTATAATATTATGTCTTAATATGTGATGCATCAAAACTCCTTAAAACCCAAGCATTCCAAAGTAAAATGAGAAAATAATACAATTATGTTGAGTTGACAATTCGAGCGGCGATAAGCGGTCTAATATGGGATGGGAAAAAAATAATAATAAATTCACGCAAATGGAGTCCGTTACATCCGAAGTCTGTTACATCGAGGTCCGTTATATAGAGGTTTGACTGTACAGTAAAAGCCTTATAACTCGGCACGATAGGGGCTCTGGCCCTTGCCGAGTTATTCAATGTGCCGAGTTATGCAATGTCCTCTGATATGGGGGGGGGGGGGGGAAGGTAAATACAGTAGTGTAAAAGCATAAAAACTACACTTACCAGTGAACGGGTAGAATGGAATGTGCTGGATTTGATATCAAACTCAGCACAAATAGCACCCATGGACGCACCTGCATCCATCCTTGCCAGCACTTTCACCTTTTCCTGCAGGCTCAGGGCCTCAGGCTCTTCAATTTCATTCCCTTCCTGCTGGAGACACCCTTGTGTGATGGAGCTGACATCTTGATATACACTACTGTATGATGTAATCCCAAAACACCTAAAATAGGTGGCAAATTAAAGCAACGGTCGGGAACCAGTGCGTAGGCTGCGCCGTGTTTTTGTCGTCCAAGCACCGTCTTGGATTACGAATCCCAATCCAATAACACTTGCTGAAATGTGTGTTATACTACTTTGTGATATTGTTTGCAATGTTTTGCATTGATTATTATTTTGGCTCCTACCAAGCTTGTTGTGTTTTTGAAGCAGAAACCAATCCTTTTTCAATTAAGACAAAAAACGGAATTCGTATCCAAGACGGTGCTTTGACGACATAAACACGGCTCAGCTGACAGCCTACATGCTCGTTCCCGACCTTTGCTTTACTTTGCCACCTATTTTACGTGTTTTGGGATTACATCATACAGTACTGTATTTCAAGATGTCAGCTCCATCACGCAAGGGTGTCTCCAGCAGGAAGGGAATGAAATTGAAGAGCCTGAGCCTGCAGGAAAAGATCAAAAGGACAAAAATAAGACTTTATGCGACTGACGATATGCCGAGTGTAAGCGAAGAGATGCAGTTATAACATCAATATGCCGAGATACATTATTTTTTGCCGACTTTCTGTTTACATGTTCACATAAGAGGTTGTGAGGGCATGATATGCCGAGTGAAAACCATGAGATGCAGTTTAGGGGAGGCGGTAGCAGAGTGGTTAGCGTCACCGAGTGGCGTTCTCGAAGACCTGAGTTCGATCCCGAGTGAGACCCATAAATCCACTTGAAATCTTTCTGCACTGTCGAGTGGCCTAAGAACACCCACATGCCCTGTCCATTAACTCCACCTCCAACTGTGAGTGCATGGGAGGACACAGGGGGCGGCATGAGCCTCTAATCACAGGCGTCAGTCCAGGGCCGGATTAAGGGGGGGGCTACCGGGGCTCTTGCCCCAGGGCCCCCACCAAAAGGGCCCCCACCATATGTATATTAGCTTTGAGCAGTAATATTAAAAACATTGGCAAGTTACAAAACCAAAACATATTTGTCTGTCTCTGTTTCATCCTTTATCGCTGAATACCAGTCTATGTATTAACAGTTCTTTGCCAAACATAGGCCTCAAAATACCCACAAAAGTGCTTGATTTTCGTGCTAATATAGCGCCCCCACAAAAGCTGAGCCCCAGGGCCCCCACAGCTCTTGATCCGGCCCTGGGCGTCACTATAACAATCCTGCCTGCGCCACCACGGGCGAGGGCCAACCATCACAGCCCTCGAGTGAGCCTCCAGGGCCTACCATCCCACCCCTGTAGCTCACTGCCTACACGTGCTATAGGCATAGGTGTGTAAAAAAAAAATATATATATATATATATATATATAATATATATATTATATATATATTATATATAATATATATATAATATTATATATATATATATATATATAGTATATATATAGATATATATATATATATATATATATATATATATATATATATATAAAATAAAAAATTTATTCCCTTTGCCATGCAGAGTTATATCAAATTCCGAGTTATTAGGCTTTTACTGTACAGGGAGGTCCCGAAGATACGAGCAGTTAGGTTCCACCTGGCATACTCGTAAAGCGAAATCTCGTATAACGAAACACATAACTAATGGTAAAATATAGGTTTGGTTCCAGGACCCCATCAATTATATATAAAAAAAAAGAAAAAAAAAAGAAGAAGACATGTTTTTCAAGCTAAAATAAACTCTAGCAAACACAACAAACACACAACGTCTATATTACCCACACTGTACTACCTATTCTGTAGAAAAAGCATTCTGAAAGAGAAAATAGCACAAAATAACATAACTGCACATTAATTAAACATAAAACATGCATAACAAGCAAAAAAGACGTTGTAGTGTAGGGGACGCCGCGTGATACAAGAGAAGGTAGTGTAGCGGTCCCAAGGTTGGGGCTGCACACCTGCTAATTACCCCTAAAGGTCAGGCCGCGCCATATGCTTAATAACCCTTCAGGTCACGCCTTGCTAGGGGTGACCTGACTGCGGTCCCAAGGTTGGGGCCGCACACCTGCTAATTACCCTTAAATGTCAGGCCGCGCCATATGCTTAATTACCCTTCAGGTCACGGCTTGCTAGGGGTGACCTCACTGGGGTCAACCAAATCCCCCTTTGTCCAGCCTAGGAGTGGTAGGGCGCGCATTTTGAGCTTGATAATTTTACTCACCCCAGTTTGAATGTCGTATCATTGGATTTTCGATCTCATATATTGAAAATAGACCCTAATTTACACATCTCGTATCATCGGGTTCTGATATACCGAATGCTCGTATAACGGGACCTCCCTGTATATGTAATTGGCATGAGGTGATTTGATTATTAAGATCAGGAGACAAGTGCTTGATGTGTATGGATGGATTCAAATAATTTAGTATCACTAGAGAAGTTTGCCTTTGATAAGATTCTAAAATCATCAATAGAGAATGGGTGATCAAAATCATGGGAGTGTGAACGTATTGCAGATTGAGAAGGGGAAGAAATAGCTCGGCCAGTACGAACAGAAACACCTTTATGTTCTGTGAACCTAAGGGTTAGATTTCTCGACGTCTCGCCAATGTATCGAGCCTTGCTTCGAGTTGTAAGGCCCGATACATTGGCGAGACGTCGAGAAATCTAACCCTTAGGTTCGCAGAACATAAAGGTGTTTCTGTTCGTACTGGCCGAGCTATTTCTTCCCCTTCTCAATCTGCAATACGTTCACACTCCCATGATTTTGATCACCCATTCTCTATTGATGATTTTAGAATCTTATCAAAGGCAAACTTCTCTAGTGATACTAAATTATTAGAATCCATACACATCAAGCACTTGTCTCCTGATCTTAATAATCAAGTCACCTCATGCCAATTACATATACTCAAATGATTATCACACTGTTTCGATCGTCCGACTCTCGTTCCGATCGCCTCATAGGAACCGAAATGCTACCTGTAATATAATTGTTTATTCAGTCCTCTGCCAACCTAGACAGCATACACTTCAAGGTTTGTTAAATTATAAATCATGTTTTTAGTTTATAGATAATATAGGATTATTTTATTGTTTTAAATTTTTTAGATGATTTGCTTTTAGCAGTTTTTAGTATTATTTTAACGAATATAATACCATTTTAGCCTGATGATGCCAAGTGCCTTGGCGAAACGTTGCACGCACACATAAAGAACCCCGAAGAAATGACGAGTGTTTTGCCGCCCTGAACATCCTCATATATACAGGAGAACCTCGTTTATCCGGCACCCTCGGGGGGGAGCGCATGCCAGATAACTCATTTTGCCGTTGTTTTGAGAGTTACTCTTATGGAATCGTCCAATCGCCCCGGAATCGTATCCCATGCCGAACCTTGAAGCGTGTAGCCATCCAGAAGAAAACACACACTTCTCTTCTACACCCAATTTCTCATGAAATTCTTTGGCCTTCTCCATCATAAGTGGCCCAGAGATGCAGGCACCCTCAGACCTTTTCAGCTTGAACCACTCAAAAAGTGCACGATCCAACTCTTCCAGCTTTGGTTTTCGAAGTGTCTGCCGTTTAGCCATCCCCTTAGCATCCTCAGTCTTTGTGAAGAAGGTCTTCAGCTTTGCAGTCTGCCCCTTAATGTCATAAATCGTTGATGACGAGCAGCCAAACTCTTCCATCAAACTATGGCGTGACTCGTTTTTTTCCAGCCTCTGACAGATCTCCAGCTTCTGCTTCAGGGTTAGCACCTTGCACCGATGTTTCTCGGTGACCTTAGGCATCTTGGTGATGGATAACTAGCACATTGGTCCACTAATAACGGCACAGGGAGGTGTAGATATACGGCACACAACACAAGTGTTATGGCGGCTAGACGAGGCGGGAAAGACTACGCGTCACTACCACCAGATGGCGCAGGGTTACCAACTTAACCTGCGTACCCCGCCAAATTTGAACTAAATTTCTGCTGATTTTCTCAGTTTTTGAAATAATTATACCTAATTAATGCCTGGGTCGATTAGTGCCGTTGTTTTAAATGCCGGTTAAATGAGGTTCTACTGTATATATATATAATAATATATATATATATATATATTAGATATATATATATATATATATATATATATATATATATATAATATATATATATTATACAGGAAAACCTCGTTTATCCGGCACCTCGGGGGGGAGCACATGCCGGATAACTCATTTTGCCGTTGTTTTGAGAGTTAATCTTATGGAATCGCCCAAAATCCCAATAATATATATATATATATATATATATATATATATATATATATATATATATATATATATATATATATATATATATATATATATATATATATATATATTTTTTTTTTTTTTTTTTTTTTTTTTTTTTTTTACATCACAAGGAACTGGCCAAGGGCACAGCAAAAATGGGTAACACAAAGCCCGCTTAGTTGCCAGTCCCTATAAAGAAGACAGTAAGAGAATAAAATAAAAAAGAGGGGTGAGCCAATTTAGTTCGGGAGGTGTCTTGTTACTCTTCTTTTGAAAAGATGTAAGTCATAGGAAAGTGGAAAAATAGAAACAGGAAGAGAGTTCCAGAGTTTACCAGTGAAAGGGATCAAAGGGTTGCCAACCCTGCGTACCCCGCCAAATTTGAACTAAATTTCTGCCGATTTTCTCAGTTTTTGAAATAATTATACTTAGTTATGCCTGGGTTATCCTGCTGAGTGCCCCTTTCTACCCCGCACTCCTCGTCAGGATGGACAAGCCAGTCCTCGTGTCGCACGCCAGCAGCACGAACACACTCCTCTCTTTTTTCACAGGATCTCTCTGACGGGCTCAAGCTAGCCCGTGGTCCTCCCTGCTGGAGGCCCGGGGGAAAAAAAAAAAAAAAAAAAAAATGCCTGGGTCGATTAGTGCCGTTGTTTTGAGGCTGCCGTTGTTTCAAATGCCGGTTAAATGAGGTTCTCCTGTATATATATATATATATACAGGGAGGTCCCGTTATACGAGCATTCAGTATACGAGAATCCAATGATACGAGAGGTGTAAAGTAGGGTCTATTTTCAATATACGAGATCGAAAATCCAATGATACGACATTCAAACTGGGGTGAGTAAAATTATCTCAAGTTCAAAATGCGTGCCCTACCACTCCTAGGCTGGACAAAGGGGGATTTGGTTGACCCCAGTAAGGTCACCCCTAGCAAGCCGTGACCTGAAGGGTAATTAAGCATATGGCGCTGCCTGGCATTTAGGGGTAATTAGCAGATGTGCGGCCCCAACCTTGGGACCGCAGTCAGGTCACCCCTAGCAAGGCTTGACCTGAAGGGAAATTAACATATGGCTTGGCCTGACCTTTAGGGGTAATTAGCAGGTGTGCGGCCCCAACCTTGGGACCGCTACACTACCTTCTCTTGTATCAGGGGGCGTCGCCTACAGTACAACGTCTTTTTTGCTTGTTATGCATGTTTTATGTTTAATTAATGTGCAGTAGGGTGTCCCAAAATGCAAAAGTTTTGAAATGTTGCACGCTCGTGTGTTATTCTGGTTCTCTCATAGTAAAACAGTATTGCGTTGAAATTTTGGGCAAATTGAGTAATATTTAGGGGTCCCGACAAAGTGAACATTTAGGTGACGTGACTCGAATTTCAGGATTTTTCTAAATTTCCACTTTTTTTCTCCCTCAGGTTATCAACATGGCAACAGAGCCGCTAGTAATCTTTGGCTGATCGACAAGGCTCCAATCGATGAAATCACCGGACCCCGGGCTACCATCGAAGAGCAGGTCCTCCTCCGCTACTACCACCAACCCCCGGGAGATGGGGAAGACGGCGAGCGGGAGCAGGAAGGCGGTGGTGGAGGAGGTTCTCCCCTTCTGGTCTTTGCGCCGGGTTTCCCGACAACTACGTAGTACACGCCGGCACGAAGCTGTCAAAGCTGGTAAAGGCGTACAATGACCTCAAGAAGAACAAGAACAAAAGACAGGCCGAAACATCGTATGGATGATGAGATTTTCAAAGGAGACCCCCAAGAAATCTTCGACCTCGCACACTCCTCCTCTCTCCAACCGGCAGACGTGAAGGACGAGGACAAGGAGTTCCTACGGAGTCAGAGAGAAGACAGGGGGGAATCATCCATGCTGGAATTGACCTCGTGACAGCGAAGAAGGTGGAGAAGCAGGTCGAGCACGGAACTCACTCAAGCGGTCCGGGAACGTGAAGACAGCGACATTGCCAGGCTGACTGAAAGGGGGGAAAAATCCCAACCCAAAGCAGTAGCAGCAGCAGCAGTCCTGTGTCGACGACGTCATCACCGGCTCGTGGATCCCGAAGCCAGAGGAAAAACTCAAACAGTTCGCCATCGATCTCCGTGAAGGATCTTAACCTATTTCAACTTGGGATGGGGAGAAGTTGTCGGTGCGGCAAGCAACGTCAACGTTCGCAGCTACCGCTCAAGTTCTTGGAATGGACATTGGGAGTATGGCGGTCTCAAAGAGCACGGTCCATCGAGCACGAATTGCGGGAAGAGAAAGCCGCCGAGAAGATCGTGGAACTGCGGAAACAGGAGATACCTGGAGGTTGGTCCGCATTGGACGGAAAACTCCTCCCATCCCTCTCTGGCGATACGGAGACCGCATCGCCGTCCTCCTCACAGGGGAAGATGACGCCGAGTTCCTTCTTGGGGGTCCGCAAGCTCGGTTTTGACTGGCAGAAACGTGGCTGCAGTGGTCTTGAAGGAGGTGGAGGGAAGCGGGCGTAGGGACAAGATCATCGCCTTCTGTTTCGACACCACGGCTTCGAAACTGGCATGGTGCAAGGTGCTTGCATTCGGATTGAGCAAGAACTCGGACGAAGCTTGCTTTGGTTGGCCTGCCGCCATCATGTCCACGAGGTGATCCTCAAGGATGTCTTCGAAGCCAGCCTCGGCTCTTCCTCTGGTCCCGACATTGGAATCTTCAAACAACTCCGTGATCGATGGTCCTTCGTGGATTCCCCGCAGAGAGAGACGGGTGGAAAAATCGGAGGACCTCGTAGAGTTCTTCGCCACCAATGACACTGCCAGCAAGCTGAAGGACGACGCATTGGCCTTCCTGAAGGAGGCTCTGAGTCGAAGAACCATCCCAGGGAGGACTATGAAGAACTTCTCCGTCTCTCCTACCTGTTCCTCGGTGGTGAAGGTCCAGCCAAACCATTCCACCGTCCTGGAGCTCTCCTCAAGCACGGTGGATGGCCAAGGCCATCTACTGCTTCAAGCTTCAGATGCTGAAATCCCAGCTGTCGCTGACTGGTCGAGAGAAGGCCGGAGTGGAACAAGTGGCCCTCTTCGTTGCTCTGGTGTACTGCAAGCAATGGCATGAGGCACTGATCTCTGTGAAAGCTCCGTTGAACGACGTGCTCTTCCTCGAGATCCTCAAGACATACCCTGACCAAACCGTTTTCCAAGGCAGCAGAACAAGCCCTGCGACGCCACCTGTGGTACGTTTCCGAGGAAAACGCGGGGCTGGCCTTCTTCGACTCAAGGGTTGATTTGGAGGAGAAGAAGCAGATGGTCAGGCATTGGAAAAAGCTCGCCTCGAAGAAGGAATCAAGCGATTGGAGGGAAAAAGATGACGATGTCTTCCTCCCCCTCGTCCCTCGTCACTTCGAAGACACGGTCCTTCTTTCAGAAACTCGACGCGGAGAGGGCTTCCTGGGGAAAGGACCCGGCATTGTGGGAGGAGGACGACCGATTCAAGGACCTCGAAAAAGGGCACTTGGCCTCCGAGTGGTCAACGATGCTGCGGAGCGGGGCATCGCCCTAGTCCAGCGCTACCCGGGGTCCACGAAGTCGGCCGCACAGGAGAAGTATCTCCTCCAGTTAGTCCACCACCATCGGAAACTTGTGGGGCGGGAAAAGAAGGAGGACCTTCAAAAGAAGGCTTCTGAATGGAAACAATTTAAAAACTGTCTGTTTTGGTTTCCTTATAAGTTTCTTTCTAAAAATGTGGGATGTTTTGAGTTTTTTCTTTGTTTTTGAAGGTTATTAGAAAATTGTTCAGTTTGTCGCGACCCCTAAATATTCTTCGAATTTCATTTAATTTCACAGGAACTCTTCTTATGCATGTGTGAACAGAAATAAAACATGAGCAAGGGAAAAAAACATGTTTAATTTTTTCCCTCTATGATCTTGGGACACCCTAATGTGCAGCTATGTTATTTTGTGTGCTATTTTCTCTTTCAGAATGGTTTTTCTACAGAATAGGTGGTACAGTGTGGGTAATATAGACGCTGTGTGTTTGTTGTGTTTGCTATAGTTTATTTTAGCTTGAAAAACACGTCTTTTTTTGTCTTTTTTTTAAATTGATGGGGTCCTGGAACCAAACCTATATTTTACCATGTGTTTCGTTATACGAGATTTCGCTTTGCGAGTATGCCAGGTGGAACCTAACTGCTCGTATCTTCGGGACCTCCCTGTATATATATATACAGAGGTGGGCATCGCAATTTTTTTTACAATTCAGCAATCGCAATTCTGCAATTCCGACCTGCACCAGTCCGCTATCGCAATTCTGCAATTTTTTTCAGATAGGCCTTTTCGCAATTGCAATTCCGCAATTCCGCAAACTAATTTTGACACCTACAATTAAAACAAAAAATGTCTCTAGACTCTTTATTAGTGTTTAATACTTCTGTATTCCTATTCTGTTTCTGTCTATACTTGTTACTTGTCCTTCACAATTAAGTCTTTGTCTCTTTTAGTGTTTTTCTTTACTTTTACACTTCACAGTCTACTGGCTAGTAATCACTAATCTAAGTAATCTACTAATCTTCCTCTTCCTCCTCCTCCTCCCCCTCCTCCCACTTTTTTCTGATTCAGCATGTGGAGGTTGGCAAGTAATCACACACACGGCCAGCGTACACGTTCTCAATCCCAAGTTCCAGCACGCACTGACTGAGTGACTGTGCTACACTTGGCAAGTTGGCAGTTGGCAGTGTCGTCTTCACAATATTTGGTGGGAACTTATGTTCACGCGGGCACTTGCCACTTTGAAGGTGGTGACCGTCACAATTATTGCGATTGCGTTTCAAAATTTTGGCGGTCCGCAACCCGCAATTCTGCATTTTTTTCAGGCATCCGTAATTGCGCAATTCCGCAACCGAATTACCATTCCGCAAGTTGCGGAATTGCGGACTAAAATTGCGGAATGCCCACCTTTGTATATATATACCGTATTTGCCGGTGCATAAGACGCATCTCCGCATAAGACGCACCCCTATTTTACAAGGAGGTTTTGAGAAAAAAATATATAATGGGGGTTTTTGAAGGAAATGTTTTTTTCTGTAAATTTAGCAAAAGTTATTAAAGAAAAGGATTTGTTGGGGAAAGCAAATGATTATGAGCATGTACCTAAATACAATATTCACTGTGCAGTGAATGTGAATGAAAAATCATACTAGTCAAAATGTAAAGGGAATGACAGGGTAACCAAAATCGGTCATAAATCATAATATAGCAGGATGCCCCCACGAATTGATATTCTAATATTTTGCTACCTATGACATATAGCTTAGATTTAATGTTGTAGGTATGCCTTTGTTGCTTTTCTGCTATGTGTTTAGACTTTGTTGAAAATTTGCAGTATAGATATTGGTATTATTTTGGTAGTGCGCTTTCAAAAGTCCTAGGGCTCTTACCTACACCACCGTGTAGCTTTCTTCATTCTGAGTATTTTGAGCCCCATTTCCCATGGCGCAATTGAATAATAATGGCATTACACATAGTACCAAAAATCTACTGTTATTTCAGCCAGAAAGTTAAGTTGGGTTAAATCAGATTAGGTTAGAGTTAGGTTAGGTTAGAGGTGGGGTTTGGTTTAGTAACAGATATAGAGAAAAAACGAAAAATTACCCATAATATGGCAGTGTGAAGCGTAGCAATGTTTGCGGGGCGGACCTGGAGGGGCAGGTTGCCCCCCCCCCCCCCCCACACATACATATAAACAAACATTGATTTCCGACAAAAACGAGAGCCAGATTAATTCAAAACACATCAAAACTATTCAGGAGGACTAAGTTTCGGCCTTGAAATTGGTGGTTGTCCAATAACAAAAATTCACGAAGATATTTAGGTAACACTGTAAGGTAACCATCTCTACCTTGTTATTGTTGTAATTGTTGAAGGGCACCGTTGTCGGGATCGACAATATTTGCCCTGGTTTACACCTATGAATCTATCACAGTCGTGAGGGTTGATTAGTCTTCTTCAGGAAGGTACAGGTGAAGGCTGGTTCACACTCTGAAATCACGGCAGTGTTCTGTCAGCCGTGTCTTGTATTCACACTATTCGTCATGGTTCCGTCATTTTCGGCAGTTCCTGCTCACCCTTTAAGCAGACATGGTGTCTCAGAGGCTATGGTTGAAGAAATTTGCATTAATAGCACTTCTGTTGGATGAAGAAGAGGAGTTGAACTCTAAAAGACACTGTTTTGGGTACATAAAGCCTTGAGAAAACTACAATTATCAGCACGGCACAGTCTCATTAGGTTAAAATATTCTTCCCCAGAAACCGTTACGTGACAGAACGGTGATGTATTGGAGCCGTGAAGGCGGCACACCATTTAGTGTAACACGTCTATTTGTTTGAATGTAAGAAATTATAACGGATTTGATGAGACGGTGCCGTGTCACCATGATGGTATTGTGTGATTCGGCCTTGAGGCGGACGGTGTGGCACCGTGATGGGTCTTGGTCTTGATGTACCGTGTGGAAGACTTGTCCTACAGGTACCGTTGCAGCCTTTTTACTAGCGCTCTTTCATACAGTTTCCTTATCCGTAGAGGTACAGGGATGAGGATTGAGGGGTCAAGGTGGTACAAAGGCCTATGATGTCTGCTATCCGACCTTGTTTACCACTGTAGCGGCGTTAACACACACACGCACATACACACCTGCATCGGCTTAGGCCACCCCCCTGTCTGGGACCAAGATTAGAGGCCCGAGGGTGACCTGATGCTGACCTGACTTGTCCTCGCCGACACAACTGCAACACCAGCCAGGTAATTCAGTCAGGCACAGGACACACAGAGACACACACGCCGCGCACTTCTTGTCCCCACGTTGTACAATGACTCCTGTCAAATAAACAACAAAGCCACCACGACGCCTTTTCTCCATCCTTGTGTGTATAGACAAGACTCCCCAAGATACTACACCTCCCTCTCACCGCTCACACTCCTTCAAATAAAACTTTAACACGCTCTTTGTTTCACTATTCCATTTATCAACAATACTCATTCCAGCGAAGATTCCATCATCATTTTCTGCCTCCCTTCTATCATCTCCTTCCAACTGTTGTGTCAACTGTGTGGCGCGAGTCAAATGCGGGTTAAGGCGACATCTAATATGCGGGATGTTTGTCTTTTCCATGGGTGCGGGGAGGAGTCTGAGCGGTAATGACCTATGGTGGGTGCGCGGAGGGCGTCGCTGAGTGAAGTATCCCAGGTGAAGCGGCAGACCTGAGATATCAGACGTTTTACAATGGAGAGCAGCAGCGGGGGGTGGATGATGTTTACATCTGACACGGCCATCTTGGCAGCAACAATCGCTATCTTGTTGCCCCAGCTCTTATTTTCTCTTAAACTCCAAACTTTTCTTAGTATTATGAATTACTGTTGATAACACAGTTACAAATTTGTGCTCAGTGAACTACTGCCCAACACAGATCACTCCAGACCCCTTTAGTAATACACCACCGGCTGTTCTGCATTCTCTGCCCGACCTCTCATTCGCTAATATGGCCGCATTAGACGCAGGGTGAACTTTGCATTCCTTTTTAAGGGAAAAAACTGCGTCTTATGCGCCGGCAAATACGGTATATAAATAGTCAAACCTCGATATAACGGACCTCGATGTAACGGACTCCATTTGCGTGACCTTTTTTTAAAAATTATTATTATCTTTTGTTTTGTTTATGTTGCATATTAGACCGCTTATCGCCACTCAAATTGTCAACTGAACATAATTGTATTATTTTCTCATTTTACTTTGGAATGCTTGGGTTTTAAGGAGTTTTGATGTATCACATATTAAGATATAATATTATAAGGAAGGAGCCTGTGTTGCTAGTGATTTAGTGGTAAAGGTGTTGTATTGTTTAAATAGTGACTATTAGTGTTATGGCGTGGCCGCTGCTACGTCTCCCTGTCACCTCAACACCCTAAATCACCCTTATCTAAGGTGACACGCAGTGCTACACTGACCTAAATAGTGACACGTGTATAGAACTGCACTTCACAACCATATAATATATATAATAATGAGCATTAGTCATGATAATAAGCAATACCTTTAGAAGCCACAGCTAAATCTGGCTCGTAGTAATTTGTTTAACTTTCACTAGAGCTTGAGCTTGACTAGCTACACGGTCTGGTTGTGTTTGTGATTTAATTATTTCTCATTTATTTCACGTGTAGGAGCTGACCAAATTCAGCATGTAATGCCAGTCACTGTTTACCTCCCAACATAGCTACACAGTCTGGTTGTGTTTGTGATTATTTCTCATTTATTTCACAATTTTTCCGTTTTTTTCAGATATTTTTCAAACCTTGGGAAAATACCCTCGCTATAACGGACAATCGGCTTTAACGGACCACTCCTCCCCCCCCCTTTAGTCCGTTATATCGAGGTTTGACTGTACCTATATACACACAACCCTCGTTTTCCCGGACCTCCATTTCCCGGATATCGGATTTGCCGGACAAAATCCGAGGTCCGGGGATATGTCAGAGTCCCGGACAAATGCCTGGTCCAGTTCGTAAATTGACAAAGTTGTCCGGCGGTCCGAGTGTCTCCTGTCACCCCTGGTCAGCGTCCGCGCCTCCCGCCAGGTAGCAGCATGCTCAGCAGGCGTATTGTTTACATTTGGGCACACGACACTCACGGTTCACCTGCACTACCTCCGTCAGTCCCCTGACCCCCACTGCCCTGGTGCAGGAACATCTCTGAGACTATTGAACACTTTCTGCTGCCTCCCGCCAGATGGCAGCATGCTCAGCGGTCGTATTGTTTACATTTGGGCACACGACACTCACGGTTCACCTTCACCGCCTCCGTTAGTCCCCTGACCCCCATTGCCCCTTGTGCAGGAACGTCTCTTGAGACTATTGAACACTTTCTGCTGCCTCCCGTCAGGTGGCAGCATGCTCAGCGGACATAAAAGTCCATGGCGGGGTAGTTGATATTGGCGGTTGCTGGACAGTAAATACTAAAGTGGGATAAACGTACTGGGGTGGGTAATGGCCTCAGACTGTTGCGATTCCCGGACTTTTGCGGTTCCCGGACCAGTGTTCCCCCCTATTATTCCGGGAAAACGAGGGTTGTGTGTATGTATATATATTTATATACATATATACAGTGTCTGCAAAAAGTATAGAGCGCCCCCTTCTCCCCAATATAAACATCATGGTATATATTAAGGTATTCATTAATATCACATGGAAATGAAACTTCATTATTTTTAGTATTTTGTCATGTTCCCCTTTGCTTGTATGACCATCTTCAGGCGGCCTGTCCCCACGTCCATGACATGATGACATGATGGTGATGGTGACATCATCATGGCCTGTTCCCCACGGCCTGTGCGTCTGGCTATTTCTTTTGTTGACACATTTTCCACCTTCCAGGCCAAAATACAAGCCTTTTCCTCAGTACTAAGGTTGGTTGGAGCCATCTGGATGTGTGGGTACAAAAGTTGCAGTACCAACAAACCGACAAGCCAAAATAGAGGGTCATGGTATGGGAGCAAGCATCACAGAACCCCTCTCAAAGGCAGCTCAGTGAGCACTGAGTGGGAAACTGTGACTCCAGTTCCCCTACTATATATGTCTGAGTTGCCAGATAAAAGTTGGTTCCTGTTAGCAACACAACTTGGCTGCCAAGCCCACACACTTGTGGGTGCTCTTTACCACTGATTTATATGGCAAACGCTCTATACTTTTTGCGGACACTGTATATATATATATATATATATATATATAATATATACAGTACCCTCCCGAGTTTCACGCTTGCTTTATTCCCAAGGCATAGCGCTAAACTCGAGGATCGCGAAAGTCGGGTATTGAAAACCCTGTAAAAATGCTCATTTAGTCTGGTGCGAGGCGTAGTACCATATTTTACGGCTTATAAGACTCACGTTTTCCCCCAAAAAATACCCAGAAAAATACTAATGGTCTTCCAAGACGAATGTTGTAGTACTTCCTCAGTACTCAGTAGCTCAGTACTTACCTGTTACAAGTACAATAAACCCTTCATGCTCGCGGGGGTTAACACAAAGCCCGCTTCGTCGCCAGTCCCTATAAAGAAGACAGTAAGAGAATAAAATAAAAACAGAGGGGTAGGCCAATTTAGTTCGGGAGGTGTCTTGTTACTCTTCTTTTGAAAAGATTGAAGTCATAGGAAAGTGGAAAAATAGAAACAGGAAGAGAGTTCCAGAGTTTACCAGTGAAAGGGATGAAAGAGTAAAGATACTGATTAACTCTTGCATTAGGAAGATGGACAGAATAGGGATGAGAATGAGTAGAAAGTCTTGTGCAGCGAGGCCGCGGGAGTGGGGGAGGCATGCAGTTAGCAAGTTCAGAAGAGCAGTGAGCATGAAAGTAACGGTAGAAGAGAGCAAGAGAAGCAACATTGAGGGGGTATTTAAAGATTGAAGACAGTCAGTCAGAGGAGAAGAGTTGATGAGACGAAAAGCTTTTGACTCAACCCTGTTTAGGAGAGCTGTATGAGTGGATCCTCCCCAAACATGTGAGACATACTCCATACATGGGCGGATAAGGCCCCTGTACACAGCAAGCAATTGGGAGGGAGTATTAAAAAAAAAAAAAAAAAAAAAAAAAAAAAAAAAAAAAGGGGGGGGGGGGTTGAAAATCCGCGAGTAATCAAATCCGCGAGCCTGAAACCCGTGAACATGAAGGGTTTATTTTGGGAGCAAAAGGGAGCATTGAAGGGTCTATAGGGTGTATTTCAAATACCATAAGACATTCAAATCAACTACGTAATCTGTCCTCACGCTGGTATATTTACATTCCCCCATTTTGCCGGCAGATTGAAAAATCAGGCACACACAAAATTTAAAAAAGAAAAAAAAGAAGAAAAAAAGCTTGTACGAAGCAGCGCGAAACTCGGGGAGATAATGCGCGAAAGTCGGGATGGTAAGAATTTAGGGCTCAGCGCGAAACTCGCATAGCGTGAAACTCGGGAGGGTACTGTATATATATATATATATATATATATATATATATATATATATATATATATATATATATATATATATATATATATATACATACAGGGTGTCCCAAAAGTCACTATACACTTCTAATAAATTCATAAAAAATACACAAGAAACCAATGTTATTCATATTTTTAGCATCAACAAAGGAGTCATTGCAGTTTTACTTGCTAGACTTGCCATCACGTTCCAACGCCTTGAAGACTAGCTGTATACCTCCACATGAGCGCCTCCATTTTCGACAACCTTCAGCCACCTTCGGACGCAGGCCTCTCCGACGTTTTGCAGCATCTCTTCCCCGACCTCGCTGCAGGCCGTACGGATTCTTTCCTCAAGCTGTGACAGGTCATGGGGCTTAGTGGCATACACCTTGCTTTTGATATAGCCCCACAGAAAAAAGTCACAAGGTGTGAGGTCGGGGGCGCGCCCTGCTTTTGGGGTGTCCCAAAAGTCACTATACACTTTCTTCTTTTTTTCACAACTTCAGGCGAGGAGTGACCTTGCTAATGTCTTGTTTCAACAAGACGGAGCCCCTCCCCACTTTGCCAGGTTAGTGAGGGATTTCCTGAACATCAAATTTCCTGACCGATGGATCGGTCGAAGGGGTCCCCTCGAATGGGCTCCGCGCTCCCCCGACCTCACACCTTGTGACTTTTTTCTGTGGGGCTATATAAAAAACAAGGTGTATGCCACTAAGCCCCGTGACCTGTCAGCTTGAGGAAAGAATCCGTACGGCCTGCAGCGAGGTCGGGGAAGAGATGCTGCAAAACGTCGGAGAGGCCTGCGTCCGAAGGTGGCTGAAGGTTGTCGAAAATGGAGGCGCTCATGTGGAGGTATACAGCTAGTCTTCAAGGCGTTGGAACTTGATGGCAAGTCTAGCAAGTAAAACTGCAATGACTCCTTTGTTGATGCTAAAAATATGAATAAACTCAGTTTCTTGTGTATTTTTTATGAATTTATTAAAAGTGTATAGTGACTTTTGGGACACCCTGTATATATACAGGGAGCATACGAGCATTCGGTATACGAGAAATCAATGATACGAGCTGAGTAAATAAGGGTCTATTTTCAATATACGAGATCGAAAATCCAATGCTACGACATTCAAACTGGGGTGAGTAAAATTACCAAGTTCAAAATGCGCGCCCTACCACGTATGCATCTGGGCTGTATGATGATGTACAATGATTCAGATGTGCAGGGACGAGTTTGTGGGCAGTGGAGGAGGTCTGCGCACCCCTCCCTTGTCCCTTACCTACCTAACAGCGTTCACACACAAGTTTATTACGGCGGGAATGTAGGTAAGTACAGCGGAGTGATGCCACGAGGAACACAGGGAGAGTAGTGATGTGTTGCCTCTGTCATGGTAGGTAGGTAACTGCCTGAATACAGGACTCCCAGGCTGGACAAAGGGGGATTTGGTTGACCCCAGTCAGGTCACCCCTAGCAAGGCGTGACCTGAAGGGTAATTAAGCATATGGCGTGGCCTGACCTTTAGGGGTAATTAGCCAGGTGTGCGGCCCCAACCTTGGGACCACTACACTACCCTCTCTTGTATCACGCGGCGTCCCCTACAGTACAACGTCTTTTTTGCTTGTTATGCATGTTTTATGTTTAATTAATGTGCAGTCATGTTATTTTGTGTGCTATTTTCTCTTTCAGAATGCTTTTTCTACAGAATAGGTAGTACAGTGTGGGTAATATAGTCGCTGTGTGTTTGTTGTGTTTGGTATAATTTATTTTAGCTTGAAAAACATGTCTTTGATGGGGTCCTTGGAACCAAACCTATATTTTACCATTAGTTATGTATTTCGCTATACGAGATTTCGCTCTATGAGTATGCCAGGTGGAACCTAACTGCTCGTATCTTCGGGACCTCTCTGTATATATATATATATATGTACATATATTTGGGAGGACTTTCAGACTGTTTGTTATCTTGGATCATTAGAAAGAAGATTGAGTGAGATTGAGAGAGAAATTAAAGAAGTAGCATTAATTAACATCTCTTGGTGTCCCACTTACGATCAGTATTCCCCAACAGGCGGTGAAGCCTCACATCCCAATGATCAAGTTTCGCAAAGGCAGTCCCATGGAACTCGGTGAGACAGTTTGGGAAAGTTTCTTTGTAAAGTCAAGTACTGTAAATGACTAGGACATCTGATGTTTTCAAAGAGTCTTACTTCTTTTGTGCTTCAAATTGGCATCTGTTGTTTTCAAATAATATTATTACTGTTGTGCTGCAAATAAAGTCAATTACAACAAGATTTTCACATAACTAATACAAAAATTGATTTAATACAAAAGAATATATGCGAATGAAACTACTGATTTTCAGTTAATTATGAGGGTGTTTTGTGATGTTTTCCCCATCAGTTCGTGGTTCCAATGAAGCAGGTGCTGTATCTGGACTGTCTTCTGCAAGGTCAGCCGGTGCTGCTCAGGCCGCTAAGGTATTGGAGGAATGGCAGGTCCCTCTCAAGTACCGCAGGACTCCAATCACAGAAGATGAAATTGAATATATCAATGTAAGATGCAACACTTCCTGTCTGATTTATTTTATACCCCCCTCCCCCCTTTTTTGTGTGTGTATTTACCTAGTTGTGTTTTACAGGGCCTGAGCTACACTCGTGTGGTCCCGTCTCCGTATCTTCAATTATCCAGTCTTTCTTTCAATTGGTGCACATTATGTGCAGATATCACCTCCTCGTTTAGTCCATTCCAAACTTCTACATTTCTATGAGGGAAGCTGTACTTCTTTATGTTGTTCAGGCATCTCCCTTTTCCTAGTTCTTTTGTATGTTCTCTTGTGTGCCTTGTACCTTATCTTTGTTTCCGAGTCAGTTAAGTAGTCCTCATTGTCTGTTTCTTCCATCATAGTTATCAGCTAAAAAAAATTATTAAGTCTCCTCTTTCTCTTCTCTGGTCGAGTGTTGGTAACTTTATTTCCTTCAACCTTTCCTCATAAGAGAGTTCTTCTACCTCTGGTACCATCTTTCTGCCATTCTCTGTATCCTCTCCAACTTTTTCACATGCTTCTTTTAATATGGGGACCATACAATGGCAGCATATTCCAATTTTGGTCGGATCATTGTAGTAATTATCTTTCTCATCAATTTTTTTCCATGTAAGGAAATGCCACTCTAATATTCTTCAACATCCTGTATGTATCTACAAATATTTTATTTATGTTTTTTCTGGTTGTAGGTTGTTCTGCATTATCACTCCCAGGTCCTTTTCTTCATGAACCTTTGCAATTACTTCATTTCCCATTTTATATGGCCATTTATATCTTCACTTTTTCCAATTTTCATCACATGACACTTATTCACATTAGATTCCATTTTCCATCTTCTTCTCCATTCGTAGATCTTGTTCAGGTCATTTTGTAGTGTTTCACAGTCTTTATAGCTTTTTATTTCTCTGAATAGTTTTGCATCATCCGCAAATACACTAATATAACTTTTTATTTTCTCAGTCATGTCATTGACGTAAACCGTGAACATTATTGGTGCCAACACTGATCCTTGTGCTACACCATTAAATACCTTTCTCTATTCAGACTTCATCCTTCACTATTGTTCTCATTCCTCTTCCTCTCAAATAACTTTCCATCCAGGTTTTGATCATTCCTTTGATTCCTCCTATATTTTCCAATTTCCATCTAGCTCTGGTACCATCTTTGTTGCCATTCTCTATAGCCCCTATCCTCTCCAACTTTTTCACATGCTTCTTTTTATGAGTTAACGCTTTGTTGGTCTCCACAGTACCCCTATGGAGCAGTACATTGGCTTTCCTGTTCACAGTCCCCTAGACCAGTACTGCCCTATGGCTACTTGTCATACTGTTCTCGACTGGATAGAGCAAATTCTAAGGTGGGATGGGTTCGAACCTCACCATGGTCAGTATGTAGAAAGTGGAAAATTTATTTATTCGCCGAATTGTGATTGTTACCCTGTCAGTTCGTCAGTGCAAGGATTCTTCTGACGGGATTCAAGAGGGAAATTGTGGACCCAGGGCAGTGTAATGCTCTGTCTGTCTCCACAGTACCCCTATGGAGCAGTACATTGGCTTCCCTGTTCACAGTCCCCTTGACCAGTACTGCCCTATGGCTACTTGTCACGAGGGCTGCCGTTCCCCCTTCAGCATCCTCTTCAGAATTCCATCACAATGACAGAAAATCATATATCTACTCTCTTCCACTCCTTTGGCACTTTTTCCCATTGTTAATGAGCACTTTATTATATCATGCTGGTTCGACCAACTGCTTTCTGCACTCTTTCTTTAAAACATAACCTGCTACTCTATCTGATCATATTGCTTTCCTCTCATCCAATACCTTAAAAAATTCACAGACTTCCTCCTTTATTTTTATTTTCCTCTCCTTCAGTACCTTTTTCATCCTTGCAGTTTGCCGAATTTTTATTCTTTTGTGAATACTTGCTGGAAATTTTTATTTAATGATTTTTATTCAAAATATCACTCATTATCTATGGATCTTCATATACAGGGAAGTCCCGTTATACGAGCATTCGATATACGAGAAATCAATGATACGAGCTGAGTAAATTAGGGTCTATTTTCAATATACGAGATCGAAAATCCAATGCTACGACATTCAAACTGGGGTGAGTAAAATTACCAAGTTCAAAATGGGCGCCCTACCACGTATGCATCTGGGCTGTATGATGATGTTGTGGTGGCCCCAAGCTTGGGGCCGCACACCTGGCTAATTTCCCCTAAAGGTCAAGCCAACACCTGGCATGGACCAGACTCGCTTGTGACCCAAATTCCTCCCGCACCTCCGTTGCTGGGTTCCCGCCCTGGCTTCCTAGACCAGCTTCTGGCAGTTACCTACCTACCACCACAGTGAGAGGAACACAGGAAGAGGAGGAGTGGTGTTCCTCTCACTGTAGTGGTTGGTAGGTAACTAACTGAATACAGGACTCCCGGGCTGGACAAAGGGGGATTTTGGTTGACCCCAGTCAGGTCACCCCAAGCAAGGCGTGACCTGAAGGGTAATTAGCCAGGTGTGCGGCCTGACCTTTAAGGGTAATTAGCCAGGTGTGCGGCCCCAACCTTGGGACCCCTACAGTTTATTTTAGCTTGAAAAACATGTCTTTGATGGGGTCCTGGAACCAAACCTATATTTTACCATTAATTATGTATTTCGCTATACGAGATTTCGCTTTACGAGTATGCCAGGTGGAACCTAACTGCTCGTATCTTCGGGGCTTCCCTGTACTGTAAATGGCGGCGTATAAGTCGACCAGGTGTACAAGTCGACCTCAAGATTATTAGCTCAAGATTACGGGTTAGGCCTATACTTGCCGTATAAGTCGGCCACAAAAATACGGTAGGCTACTGATAGGCCAAACCTTAAATGTGGATAGGCTACGGTACGGTATACGACAACCTGTCGCAAAAACACATAACACCACACCACTTATATGAAGTTATGAATCTTTACTATAGGTCCGCCTCTTGTTTTCACTTGAAAACACCATAGTCCCCTGATACCGCCTGGTACCGCTACATACTGTATATTATAGTAAAACACGGTAGTATGACTGGACTGCACTTACCAGTGCCCTCCGCCATTTGCATATGTGAAAAAAACGGCCCGTGGCGCCACCAACCCCACACGTCTATGAAACTATGGGTCCATTACACTGCCAACAGTGGTGCGTGGAAGTGGCGCATATTGTAGTTGTCTGACTGGCCGCCTGGGTTCAGTGGTGTTCCGGCCAGTGTTTACAATCTGTATATCAGCTGTTGGAGACAGCTGTATTCAATACCCACACGTTATCCACACGCCAACCTGACAACACTGGGTGGAACTGCTGCAAAACGTCTTCTCAAGTTGTTGCTGTTCAGCAGGGAATATTTTATACCACTCGGTGGTAAAGGTTCACATTTTATCCTAGCCATATAAGTTGACCCTTAGTTTTGGAGAGATTTTTTCAGGCTCAAAGAGTCGACTTGTATGCCGTCATTTACAGTATTTCACTTGCACATTATTCACTTTTCATTTCTTTCCAGTCAATTTCTTCAAGGAATTTTTCCAGTTCTTCCATGTTAGTTTTTCCAAAGTCTTCTGCTCCTTTTGCAAGATTCGTTTTCCTCCTTTATGTCCTTTTCCGTCTCAATTTCAAAAATGACTTGATCACTCTTTCCGATGAGGCACCCATACATTAAATATAGATCCAGACCTGCTGTGTCTATCAGAAACTAAATTAGTAGAAGATGACCAAGTGCTGATAAGCAATAAATACAACATGTGGAGAAGGGACAGAAGTGGTAGAAGAGGTGGTGGAGTTATGATACTGACAGAATTAGGAGTGAAAGTAAAAAACGTGGAGTCTGGAGAAGGAAGAGCTGAAATAGTGAGTGTAGTAAATATAAGTCAGAAATAGAGAAACACAGACTATAGTGGCAACCTATGTACCACCCAGAACATATACTTGGAGTAAGGAAGGACATGAGAAAGTATTAGAAGTAGCTAGTACCTTGAAGTACTTAAGCAAAATAATCAAGAGTGATAAAAAGATACTGCTGGTTGGAGATTTCAGCTGCAAGGAAGTAAAATGGGAGACATTTGAAGGAGGAAATGAAAATGCTTGGAGGGATAGATTGTTGAAGCTGATAATGGTAAACACGATGACTCAGTGGGTGACATAGAACACAGTAAATAGGGGAGATGACGAACCAGTAAGACTTGACCTAGTGTTAACAAGAGGTATGGACCTAGCAAAAAAGATAAATGATATGTATCTCTTAGTTCCTGCCTTCTTGATATCCCATCTATGTGCGTGTACTCCATCACTTTCGTTCCTTTTTGGACAACATTTTTCCTCACCATTTACCTTATAGTCTTTTTCTTGATATATTTCTTTCTCACCCTGTAGTTTATTTAGTACCCGAAAAAGTATTATTTTTTTCATCCTCCGTTCTTTCTTCATTTCTCTGCTTTACTTCCTTTTGCATTTCCTATAACTTTCCTTTCCTCTTCATTCATCGCTTTTTCCACACACACTTCCCTGTAATCATCCGTTGACCTCGGCCTGAAATCCCTCACCGGTATTTCTTCAGTCTGTGATTTCAATTTAAGATTTATCAGTCTATCTATTCTTTCTGCCTAAGGTCCCAATCTTAATACACCTTCCACTCCATTTACAAGTCTTGTCTTCTTCTTCTTCATCATTTAGTTTCATCAACACGTTTGTAACCGATTTTATTTCTTCTCTATTTCTCTACTTCTCTATTTCTTCTCTAGGCCCTATATAAACACTTAGCTAGGCTTCTGGACAGCTGCTGCACTCCCTGTTTTCTGAAACTGCTTTTTACTCAAATATGGCACATGATAAAATACTAGAAAATAAAACATTTATTTTAGTTAACAAAAATGCAACAAATACATTACCAATTTACCACCGTCTGGATAAAAAACTACTCAATCTGCAACCTTTGGTGAGTTAATTGTCGAATATAGGAATTTCATCATTATACATAGATCGCTCATTTTATACCCCCTTGTTCCCAGGCCCGCTGTCATCGTGTCGGCTTGAGCCCAGGGATTGGGGCCCGACGCCCGGGGAATGACCTCCTGGTCGCTCCCTTGACTTCGGGGCTCTGTCCTCGGTCTGACGAATTTTGCCTGGCCTTTCCTGTCTTCCTCCTTTTTCCCCTCCTTCCCTCTACCTCCTCTTATACCTCCTATCCCCCTTTCCTCCTAAGGTGTGAGAGCCGTGCTGATGGGATATGAGGCTGGCTTCGGGTCAGTCATAAACGGCCTCAGGGTGTCACGGGCATGGTATACCCTCGGTGCCACTGCCCTTTTCCTTCATGGGGGTCTTGAGGGGCTGACCGTTTATTTCCCCCTCTTTACTCCAGGCTCACCATAGCCAATGATGAAAACTTAACTCCTATAGGGGCTTTAGGGCCGGCCCCTCTACCAAATGGCCCTACTGATCCCCCTGGTTTACCGATCCCTGCTCCTCTTTTGACTATGGCCCGGAATACTAATATGCCCGTACCCCAAACTCGACCCTCAAAGTCACTTAGTGCTCCTGAGCCCCCTAGCCAGATCAATAATCCATCCACAGCACCAGGCGACACTCCAGCCCACAAACTCTCTACCTCTTCCATACCTTCTCCATCCTTGCCTCCCTGCTCTACCCCTCCAGATCCCTCCTCTACCCTTCCTCCTCCCCAACCTTCTTTATCCTCTTCCTCATCCTTTATAGCTACTCTTGCACCCTGCAACCCTTCTCCCTCCGGGAGACCTACAGTCCGCACGGTCACCTCTTCCACATGCCCACGCACATCAACTTCTCTGTCTCACCCCTCCTTCGACACTCTTTTTGGTCCTGCCAAATGGGACCGTTTCTTCATCGTCCCTAGCAACACCCCTCACTCTGCTTGCACCCTAAAGTTTCCAGAAATGCCTCCAACGACAAGTCGGCATGGTTACATTCCGTACCCGCGCCGATCGGTCCCGCCTGGTGATAGTTGACACTGCAGCCCAAGACACTGCACTGACCAACCTTAAAGACCTGGACGGCAACCTATTCTGCATCATGCCCGACATTACTCTTAACACCTGCACTGGAACTGTTTCCATCCACCCGCATTCTTGCCCAATCGATGACAACGAATGGTCAGAATGCGCAGATGCCCTCCTCGACCTTTGGGCAGTGATTTATGATACCGTTGCAGTTTATTGCTACATTATCCTACCCTGGGGCTGCCAAAGGTACCCTACCAACATTGCCAAAGTCACCTTCAAAAGGCAAATGCTCCCTGATAGCCTTTATGTTGGTGGAGTACACTCGCCAGTTAGACCTTACCGCCCTAATCCTCGCCAGTGCCAGACATGCTGACGTTTTGGCCACCCTGCCATGCACTGCCGAATCCTCTGCCCGCTGTCCTCTTTGTGCTCAACCTGGCCATGCTCGTTCCACAAGTCCTGCAACGTCACCCACGTGTTCTCATTGTGGTGGTTCCCACAACGTCTTCTACAGGGGCTGCCCTGTCTACCGCTTCGAATCGGAAGTGGCAACCATCAGATTTGAGAAGGGCTTAACTCTAAGGGAAGCCCGCCAAGAAGCTGGCAAGGCTTTTCTCCTACCCCCGTCTCCCAGCTTATTTCCAATCCCAATTCTCCGGATCCTCCTACCACAACTCTCCTACCCTCTCTTTCCCTGTTCCTCCTCCTCCCACTCCTCGTCCTTCCTTTGCTCCTCCTGCTGCCCCCTTTCTCTCCGTAAATAACCCCTTTTCCGTCCTCAGTCCAGATACTCCGACCTCTACCCCTTCCTCGATCCCCACATCCCTTCCTCAATGCACCCTTCGGCCTTCTCTTACCAGACGACCTAAACGTCCTTCCTCTTCCGCCCCCCCAAGACCTCCCACTATCTCTCCCTCCTCCTCAGTTCCTCATGCCCCACTTTTTACATCTCCTACTAAAGACATTTTCTGCGGGGAGCAAGAGAGATTTTCACTTGCAAGCGGTCACATTCCTCTTGCTGTACCCCCGCAGAAAACGCTCACAGTCGCTTGCTCCATGAGAAGGCGATGCGGTGGCTGAGATGTAAGCAAAAGCAAGATCAATTGACTATTTTGACCCTCTAGATATTTTCACTGGGATGTATCCTATACCGACATAGTCAGAAAAGTGTGCAGATTCAGGAAGCGTGCTTAGAAAATTAATGTGATCATAAGTAGCCGAGCAATGAGGAGCTGAAGCCAAATAAGTGGGAGAAAATGTTTATGCACTGTTTTACATAACCCTTGTTTTCGTATACTTGTGCTTACATTACAGTTATAAATGTATATTACTGCAATGCAAAATTTCCTCAGGAAGCCGATAGTGGTCTCAGTGTTTCTTAATATCCAATGGTATTGTCAGCAAATCGGGTAAGAGTGAGGTGTGTGAAGTTGTTGATTTTCGATTAAGTCACACATTCCAGTCTTTAACTCCAGTTGTTCGAATGCATATAAAGCAATATATACAGCTGTAACGATTATATTATCCTTAATTACTCGCCGCAACCTCCCTTATTTGATTCAAACTTTTATGATAAGACATTAAAATAAGAAAGTGTAATTGATTTTTTCGGAAGTACACTTGTCATTCTTTTATTGAAGCAGAAAGCATCGCCACGTCAGCCGAATGCTGACGCACTTCACTGACGTACTTCTCTTGCTCCAGCAAGAAATCTCTTGCTGGTCGGGCAAGCAACTTCTCGAAATGATTGAACAGCAAGCAAAATTTGAGCAAGTGAAATATTTTCTCTTGCAAGAGAAAACTCTCTTGCTCCCCCACAGAAAACGCCTTAAGAAACCCTGTGCCTCCCAGGTCTCCCGTCCTGACTCTCCAATTGAGACCATACCTATGATCGAGGAGTACCTCGCTCAGTCT
Source organism: Chionoecetes opilio (assembly GCA_016584305.1). Taxonomy (NCBI): domain Eukaryota; kingdom Metazoa; phylum Arthropoda; class Malacostraca; order Decapoda; family Majidae; genus Chionoecetes; species Chionoecetes opilio. The sequence goes on from JACEEZ010013226.1 coordinate 117,510, forward strand.
CAAGGCATGACCCCTCTACCCCTTTCCCAGACCACCTCATCTTCCCCACCTTCTGTCTCAACCCTCAAATTTTCAGCTGAGATACATCCTCTTCCCCCCCATCTCCCGCCTACCCCTCTTCCTCCTGCCTCCCAGCTTCCCCCCTGATCCTTCCTCCCCTTCTCCATCATTCTCCCCACTCCACCCTTTTCCCCTTCCCTCTGATCACCCTATGTCCTCTCCCCCATCTTCTACTTCCTCTGCCCGCCCTGCTGTTAAGTCTGTTCTTAACTTACCCCTCCCTCCTGGCTATACACGCGACTCCCTTTTGTCTCAACAACCCACATCCCTGACCCCTCACCCCCCTGACCCTACTAACTGTCCTTCACCTACTACGTCCGATCCCCCACCTGATACCCCGTATACTACTGACCCCTCTACTCCTGACTCCCCACCTGATACCGCAGATCCTCCTGACCCCTCTACTCCTGACGCGGCCATTCCAACCCTCATCACCCGTTGACCTCTACACAATGCCTGTTCTCCAATGGAACATTTCGCTCCCACAGACAAGACCTTCGTCTCCTGATTTCTTGCTATGAACCTCAAATATCTGCCTCCAAGAAACTTTCCTTACTCAACTTCCTGTCCCAATTCCCAATTACAATAAACCCTTCATGCTCGCGGGGGTTAGGAAACAGAGACACCCGCGAGTATCGTAAATCCGCGAGCATGACATTAGTCATTCATTTACCCCATAGTTTTTTTTTTTTTTTTTTTTTTTTTTTTTAAGGAACTGGCCAAGGGTACAACAAAAATGGGTAACACAAAGCCCGCTTAGTTGCCAGTCCCTATAAAGAAGACAGTAAGAGAATAAAATAAAAACAGAGGGGTGAGCCAATTCAGTTCGGGAGGTGTCTTGTTACTCTTCTTTTGAAAAGATTTAAGTCATAGGAAAGTGGAAAAATAGAAACAGGAAGAGAGTTCCAGAGTTTACCAGTGAAAGGGATGAAAGAGTAAAGATACTGATTAACTCTTGCATTAGGAAGATGGACAGAATAGGGATGAGAATGAGTAGAAAGTCTTGTGCAGCGAGGCCGCGGGAGGGGGGGGAGGCATGCAGTTCGCAAGTTCAGAAGAGCAGTGAGCATGAAAATAATGGTAGAAGAGAGCAAGAGAAGCAACATTGCGGCGGTGATTTAAGGATTGAAGACAGTCAGTCAGAGGAGAGGAGTTGATGAGACGAAAAGCTTTTGATTTTGACTCAACCCTGTTTAGGAGAGCTGTATGAGTGGGTCCTCCCCAAACATGTGAGACATAATCCATACATGGGTGGATAAGGCCCCTGTAGAGAGCAAGCAATTGGGAGAGAAAAAAAAAAAAGTTGAAAATCCGCGAGTAATCAAATCCGCGAGCCTGAAACCTGCGAGCATGAAGGGTCTACTGTACAATTTTATTTCCTCTCCCCATTCTATCTCTTCCTCCTCTATCCTTGTCCACCAGAAAATGGCCCATGTCTCTCCAAATGTCAATACTACTGTCCCATGTACCCTATTAAGGGTATATATCCAACGTCGGATTACTATTGTTTCGATCTATTTCTCTCCTCACCCTATTAACTTTGATGCCTTACACGCCCTTCTCTCCCGCCTACAACCCCCTTTGCTGGTAGTAGGTGACTTCAACTGCCGCCACTCCCTTTGGGGTGACTCCACCATAACCACCCGTGGCCGCTCCCTTGAATGCTTCCTAGCCACCACCGACCTCATTATTCTCAATTCTTATCGCCCCACTCACTTTGATGTGAGGACTCGGTCATTTTCCTGCCTTGACCTCTCCCTTTGCTCTCCTTCCCTCCGCTTAGACCTGCATTGGTCGGTCCTCGACCAATACCCTTATAGCGACCACTTGCCTATCCTACTTTCTCCTACCTCATTTGTCCCACTTCCTAAACCTCCACGCTGGTGTTTCCGCAGAGCCGACTGGCGCACTTTTGCCTCCCTTTCTACGCTTCCGCTCCATCCTTCCACCTTTTCTTCCACCTCTGATATGCTCACCTACTTGTCCGTCTCTATTCTAAGTGCCGCCCTTACTGCCATCCCCCGGACCTCTCGACCTTTTACCTCTAAATGCATTCCCTGGTGGACTTTAGATTGTTCAAAATCCCACCGACTAAAACATGCTGCTTGGAGCAGCTACTGCTGCAAACGCGGTATCCCCGGCCAACTCCCAGCTCTTATTCAATTTTAAATAGCCTCTGCCCATCTTAAATGAACCATTAAACTCTGTCATTAACCCGGGAGCTGCGGGGAGACTCTTAAGAGTTCCCCCGGCGGACTGCGGGAAGACTCTTAAGAGCAGAGCTTTTGAACGCGTACCAAAACTGCGCGTTTATAGGCAGGCGGCTAAAAATTGGTGTGGGTGTACAGGTTGAAGTTCCCAAACTCGGCATCCCAAGACTCGGCAACACCCAAAACTCGGCTATGGTTCCGGATTTTCCAAAACCCGGCAGAACACCCAAAACCCGGCGCGTAGTTGCCGGGTCGGCCGCTGGGTGACACCACACTAGGCCGCTTGGTTTCTCCCGCCGATTTGTTTGTTGTTATTGTTCAGTGGTGTTGTGACTGTAGAGTTGTGTACACTGTTATTTTATGTACTTCTACAGGTCTGTTATTGGTATTATGGCTCCCAAACGTCCAGGAACACCTACTGGTGGAAGTGAAAAGAAAAGGAAGAACAATGTGTTAACTATTTCTGAGAAAATTGACCTTTTGAAGAAGTTGGATGGCTTTTTTTCCCCTTAATATATCTACGTTCTAAAAGTCGGAAAATTCCATTACTCGGCTCGGCGCTGGTCCCGAGGTTGCCGAGTTTGGGAACTTCAACCTGTAGTACTACATGTCAACTCTCGACACCACCACCGACTACATGTTTCTGTGGTACTTCACATGTGTCTAAAATGCAATGTCTGCTTGCATAAAAATGCAATTCTGAAGTCCATTTATACGTACGACATACGCATGTCTCACTTTCTCTCTCTCTCCATTCCTGACTCATGTTATTGTAGACCTCTTGGTGGCAACGAACACCAGACACCTCCTAGACATAAGGTTCAAAATCCCAAGACATCCATACGCCTGGGGCGCCTCCACAATTATCACACAGCTGCATATGTTTACTGCCTTCACTCTCTCCACGACTCACTCCTTGCCTCCCTCTAACGCGGTAACTCACCCCCTCCTCCCTCTCGTTCTATCCCCTGGGCGCGTGAAAATTCGGCAGGGAAATCTCGCCGCTCGATGACAATCTAGCCGCGCGGTGCCATTCGCTCCACATTTTTCAACTACGGACCGTTCCCCCCCCCCCCCCAGTCATTTTTGGGGGGGTCAAATATATATGGGCCGATGCACGCAAACATTCCCTATACGCTGATGTACTTTTTATCGAAATTAGCAATGGGTCCCAAAATCATCATACATGCGCACAGTATGACCCTGTAGAAAACACCCTGTGCGCACGTCTTAGGTTAATAGTTGGCGCACCTACGTCTCCTTCTCACAACTGATACCCCTATTTCCTCAGTTACGCGCCGAATACATAAACTGTCAGTTAAACGCCCGCCCCCTGTTGCCCCAGCCAGTTGCATTCGTAACAACATTTTTGCTGAGCCTTTATTAATAGACGTTGGGAGACTGCTCTTGCACGCTTATCCATAGGCCATACCAACCTCACACACTTCTATCTCATGTCACGCTCCTCCCCAACCCTCTACACACCCTGTCAAGCTCCTCTCACCATCCAACATGTCCTAATATCCTGCCCCCATCTTACTACTGCCCGTTCCAGTTCCTTTCTTCATTTGTCTTCCCTTTCCCGACCTCCCTGTCTTGCAGACATTCTCCCGGAATCCCCCTCCTTCTTCCTCCTACATCTGATCTAACCACGCTGCTGTAACATTCCGTTCTTTCCCCTTCCCTCACCGTTTCACTATTTTTCTAAAACCCCTCCCCCTTTTATGCTTTGCCATAGTGCCATGTGACCTCTGATGTCTGGCACATTCCCCTTTTTTTGGGCATTGGGAGCATCAATCAATCGCTCATTTTACAATTATATGGCATCATGACCAGAGATAGACTATGTGTACCCTGACATTCCACCATCATGCGTTATTATACGGAAAGTGACTAGAAGGCATTATAAAGTCGTCTGGGCACAGACAAATTAAAATTCAGCAACTGCAACTCCATTTATATGTGTATTCTTTTTTTTCCAGAGAGGAGGTCCCGCCTAGATGTTGCTATCTTCTCATGGTGATGTACATAGAATTAATGTTAAGTGAATATATTAATTAATAAAAGTATTTAATTCTTTTTTTGTATCTCTTTCCATGATTATTCATCGGAGTAGATTCATACACCATTATAGTACAGTAAACCCTCTCGTATTCAGACCCTCATTATTCGGACTTCGTCATTATTCGGACCTCCTATTTTTTTTTTTTTTTTTTTTTTTTTTTTTTTTATAGGGGTAGGTAGGATGTCATGATGTGAGTCAGTGAGGTTAGAGGCCCAGGCAGCCAGGCAGAGCTTTTATGATCCATCACTGAGCATATTCTTTGTATACAGTAATTGTGGTTTCTTTGTTGTGTCCAAATATTGTATTGGCGAGTGATCTGTGGCCATTGAGCCTTGGGCCCAGATCCAGCAACAGAGGTGGTATCTCCAGCTACCACCCACTCTCCCACACCCTAGATAGTACCTGCCCTTACTACCGTATCCAGCAAGCCTCCCTCGGTAGGTAGTAAACGGGTAAAAAGGCCCTGACTGGCTTGGGCAAGTAATGACGTCATCAAACTTGTCATCAGTCACCAGCCAATGTCAAACTGTTTCTAAATTTCTCGATCAATCACAAGTCAACAAGACGTTTGACACGGCCTTTAAAGGTCGTGTCACACAGACACTTTTTCCATTAGTGTTACGGGGTGGCCGCGGCAAGAATGTTTCCCCATCACTGGCTACCCCGCCACCTCAACACCTTTGAATAACCTTTATTTAAGGTGACACACAGTACTACACTGACCTAATTAATGATAAGTGTATATAACAGCTCACCATAATCACTAAGATGTATAATAACCAGTAATGACGCAAAACCCTGCCCACCCTGCTGGCGAGTGACCTGCCCCACCTGGCGCCCTGCCTACCTCTCAGGGCAACACGCTGTCATCCGCCTCACCTGTGCCTTCCTGAAGAAGACAGGTCAGCTACCACGCCTGTGATAGCATCATAGGATATCACCAGGGATCACAGGGCTCTTTAAGGGGTCCTCGCAGCCCTACAACCAACACCAAGAAGGAGGAGGAAATCTCCGCCATCATGATACTGCTGCCGTGCTGCCAGCTGCCAGACGTAGGACTGACAGTGCTGTACACTACACCTGTACAGTACTGTATGGTGTATTTTTACTGTAGATTTATTTATTGACATGATTTATCTAATGGTTATTGATATTTGCATGACTTAGAAATGTTCTATATTCACCTAAGATTTTTTTTCTTTTCTTTTTTAAATATACGGGGGGATATAATCCCCCCGTTATTCGGATCCTTGCATTACTCGGACCACTCCTTGGCCCAATTAGTCCGGATACGAGAGAGTTTACTGTACTAATATTTAAAGTGTTCTTTTCTGAAATAACAAAACTATGAAGGTTGGTAAATCACATTCTGAACTACCTGAGATAACCCACCCATCAGCATGGATGAAACCCCACATCAATAATGACAGAGATCGCCATATATTTTTTTAACCTATCTATTGACTTGTTCCTTGGTAATCCTTAACCCCTTCACTGCGGCTGGCACAAATACGGTCTTTCAGCTCTCTAAGGGTTCACTGCGGCTGGAACATATAGGGTTTCTTTATTTATACTTCACGCTCAATGATGTTGTGGGTAAATATTCGCTGTGATAGGCTTTATGGCAGCAGTGTCAAGTGTTGCAATATAAAAGAACCTCTTTTTCTGCTTGAGTGATTTAGTGTGACTAATAAGGTCAAGCTGTACAGTACGATGTGTTGACGCTGCCTCTACTTCAATGGCGAGGTTAAATAGTCAAGATTTTCAACATATTCTTGATGGATATAAAACAAGCATGAATGAATGAAGCATTTATGTACAAAAATAAGCTGTATTATGTTGAGTAGTAAGTGGTTTCATTGTGCGTCTGGCAGCACGGTCACGACCCTGTTGCTGCACTCTGACGCAACTCCTCACTTAGCTGGTAGCCTCCACCAAGACGAAACATAGATGTTCTGGCATGGAATGAGCATCCTATTCATTTAGGCACTTCAAATGATAAGAAATTATTTTTAATTTTAATTAAACCTGCCGCACAGGGGGGTAGGCCTATTAAGTTTATATCAGCAGTGAAGGGGTTAAGGGGGAGCATCACACGAATATTTCTGGAAAAAATTGAAATATTCGAAACAATTATCATGCGTAGTTGAACACTTGAGCAAGCTTGTGACAAAGTATTATAAAGAAAGCAGAAAAAATGAAAGAGTTATGGCTGATTTTCTCTTCCCCCCTCGTTCGTGACTCATGTCAAGTATAGGAAGATGCATACACCTTGATTTTTTTTCCGTGAAAAATAGAAAATTTGTATGATATTCACTCGCATAGACAAACTGACACCTCTCAGTCCCTCTCTGTGAGACAGGATTGTCTCAAGGACCTCAGTGCTCAGTAGTGAGGGATTAGAGAAAGAGGTCAGGTGTCACTGCTCGTCTCTCAACCTTCCACTATTCCTGCTCCCTCCAGACCATTTATTCAGTGCAGGATTGATATACCTCACGCTCTCTACCTCCTCCACCACCATGCCAAGGATATCAATGCATAAAGTGGCTCAGAGAGAGAGAATGCTTACTCTACTGCAAACTGTCCAGGCGCTAGAGCTGAGCAGTATACATTTGTATTTAAATACATTTGTGTATTTATAAATGTATTTATAAACACATTGGTTGTCATGTATTTAAATACAGTATTTAAATACTTTTATGAGTATTTAAATGCATTGTATTTAAATACTCATAATATAAAAATGTAAATAGTCAAACCTCGATATAACGGACTAAAGGGGGGGGAGGAGTGGTCCGTTAAAGCCGATTGTCCGTTATAGCGAGGGTATTTTCCCAAGGGTGGAAAAATATAAGTAAAACACAGGAAAATTTGTGAAATAAATTAGAAATAATCACAAACACAAGCAGACCGTGTAGCTATGTTGGGAGGTAAACAGTGACTGGCGCTAAATGCTGGATTTGGTATGCTCCTGCACGCTGTGTAATAAATGAGAATTAATCACAAACACAACCAGACCGTGTAGCTATGTTGGAAGGTAAACTGTGACTGGCGCAACATAGCAAGCTCGCCCACGACTGCACGGGAGTGGTATTAGGAGAGGTAGTAAGTCTCCAGGCTCGCTCATTACTGCTTGGTATGCTATGAAATACCATTATTCTAGGTGAATGTAGACATATAATCGCATTTTAATGGCTATTTTTCATACATATGAGTAGATAGATAAAAATACAAGCAAGGCGCTCATCCACGCCTGGCAGCCACGGCAGCAGCAGTGTTGTCGTTAAGACATAATTATAAGACACAAGTTACCCATGTACACATGATAAACATCATAATGAACAATGTAAATAGATATGTAAATACCTGTAATGTAAATAAATATAAAAAGTACTACTGTGGAGAAATGTCTGGGTGCCTGGCCTGGGTGTCGGAGCCATGTTTGTTTATATTCGACGTGCAAATAGTGCAGACGAACAGCTGTGTGTGTGTGACGCTGTGCAGTCTCCCGGGGTAGAAGCTTCAGCTAACACTAGAGGAAAGGAGGAGGAGAGGAGAGGAGAGGACCTACGAAGCGAAACTTAAGAGAAAGAGGTCACAAGAAGAAGTCAAGAAATTGTAATATGTACTAATATTCAATATTTTAACCCACATACACACCTTCTACCACTAAATCACTAGCAACACAGGCTCCTACCTTATATATCTTAATATCTGATACATTAACACTCCGTAAAACCCAAGTATTCCAAAATCAAACTAAAAAAATTATGTCGAGTCGACGATTCCAGCGGCGATAAGCGGTCTGATATGCCATTCTAGCCCGCAAATTTGTCTCGTGAATGGAGTCCATTAAATCCGAAGTCCGTTAAATCGAGGTCCGTTATATCGAGGTTTGACTACTTTTTTATCAGTTAATTTGGCAATAAACCCGTCCAACTATCTGGCAACCCTGATGTTACAGTTAACCAGTGGTTCCGCTTTCAAGGAAATTTCCTTATTTTTAGGAAATTTAGGCCTGGGAAGGAAATTTCTAAGGAAATCCATTTTTTTTGGACATGTTAAAATTTGTGTATATTTAAAATGTATTTACAAATGTATTTAAATACAATTGATGTATTTAGTATTTAGCAATTAAATACATTCGTAAAATGTATTTAGTATTTAAATACATTTCTCCCATGTATTTAGTATTTAGTATTTAAATACATTCAATGTATTTAGTGCCCAGCTCTGCCATGCGCGACTGACAGCTATGAAAGATACCATATTTTACTGCTTATAAGACCCACTTTTTCCCCTAAAAAATATCCTGAAAAATACTCATGCGTCTTCCAAGACGAATGTTATAGGAGGTTAGCTTAGGTAGCTATTCAATTCAGCCTCTTATATGATGTAACCTCACTACTTACCTGTTAAGAGTACTTCGAATACCATAAGACATTCAAATCAACTGATCTGTCCTCACCCTGTGATGTTTACTATGGTACTGGCGGGAGCCTTTCCGCCTCGGCAGATTGGCGCCAACATAAGAAAATAAGGAAGCCACAAGAGGCCGCGAGACCTACACGTGGTAGTTCCTGTTACTAAACAACATCTACATCCACCTCTCTTCTCCATCCATGAATTTATCCAGACTCCTTTTAAAGATCCCTATCAACTCCGCACTGACCACCTGACGACCAAGTCCATTCCAACAGCGCCAACTATCGTCTGCTAGTGTTGATTGTTGTTGTTACAATTTACCACCAGGCTGTCACACGTATCACAAACTCTTTTCAGCCCTGGAAATTATCATATACAAGCTAGAAGTTGTACGATACGCCAAAGAACATGGGAACAGAAGCAGCAGAAAGACACTTTGGACCACCGCCTACCGAGAAAATCGGTAGATTTTACCACCGTCTACCGGTATAAAATCTGTGTTTTATTATTTTTATTCTCAGAAATTTCTTTCCAAAATCAGGGTGCGTCTTCCAAGATGCAGTGTCTTATAAGCCGTAAAATACGGTACCCTCTAGGTCAGTGCTACTCAAAGTGGTGGTCCGCGGACCGGTGCCGGTCCGCGAGCCATCAGCTGCCGGTACGCGGCGAGTTTCCAGAAAAGAAAAAAATAACCAATGTAAATTGGAAATAAATATTTACGTATTATCATTATGTATCTCTCTCTCTCTCTCTCTCTCTCTCTCTCTCTCTCTCTCTCTCTCTCTCTCTCTCTCTCTCTCTCTCTCTCTCTCTCTCTCTCTCTCTCTCCCCCCCCCCCCCCTCTTCCCTCCTATTATCGGTAGGAGGTCCTAAAATAATGATAATAATAATAATAATAATAATAATAATAATAATAATAATAATAATAATAATAATAATAATAATAATAATAATAAGGAAGTTGTTTCTAGCGATGTGGAGAGATCAAAAGGGAGTGAGTTGAGGTAGTGGAGCTCTGGTGAGTGGCGATATCTGGCAACCTTGTGAATAGGCTGGTCACCCGCAGTTACCATCAAGAAGTTGAATAGAGAGCATCATACGGATATCTGCGCGTTTGTCATTTGGGGCAATGTCATAACCCACTGATCTGAGAATGTAAGTACGAATAATCTTAACTTATCCATTTTTATCCTGTTTGTAATATAATAATAAATTTTGACTAGGAGACATAATAAAGTCGCCATCTCCCGGGTTTCGCCCAGCACCTCTGGATGTGGTGTTGTTAGGGGGATTGTCCCTACTGCATTGCCTCTTGGAGGAGGGTAAGACTGCCCTCTGGAGTCGATGCAGTAGGGACAATCCCCCTAACAACACCACATCCAGAGTCTGGACTACATCTGCATGTGTGTATGATATATATATGCGTATATATCTATAATAATATAAGCGAAAGTGTGTCTGTCTGTCTGTCTGTGTGTGTGTCCGCGATAGGTGCCGCCCCCCGTGGCACAATCCCATCATATGGCACAGTTTTGGAACCAGCTCGGCCAGGGGCACATTTTAAGCCCACTTATGATATGAGCCGATCACTTTTTTTCTCTCTTTTTTCAGCCTATTAGCGAGAATTGGAGGGAAAAAATGTGGGTTGCGAGAATTAAGGAAACCTTGATGTAGGGTGATGGGTAATGGGTTACTTTTATTATATTCATTATATATATTGTTTCCGGTATAAATTAATATTACTAAGAAATATTACCGGTCCCTGGCACATTGGAAAAAAAACTGCCGGTACGTCACATCAGATAGTTTGAGAAGCACTGCTCTAGGTGACAGCTGACACCCTCCCAGATACCAGCTGTGTCATATAACACTTCAAGAGTGATAGAGAGCGTGGCTGCGAGAGTACAAACAAACCAGCATCTGCTCAGACTCACCGAGCCTCAAAGTTTAAAGGGCTCGTGGCTTTTTAAACCGCGCCTTTAAACCTCGATACTGAAAAACTTGCTTTTTTTCAGTTTTCCTTTAATAACTTCGCCACTATTGTACCGAATTTAATAAACAATATATCATTGAAAAGAGGAATGACGATGTGATTTTCTTATCTTTAGTTTTTTTTCAATTAGGGTAAATATTTGCAAAAATGAGCAAATACGAGAACCCCCCAAAAAATCTAAACACTTAAGAATGAAATTCAAAATTCTTAAGAAATCAATCGTTTGGATATGTTGTATTGCATATTTGGTCATTTTTTCATCAGTGCAAGTCATTGAATAAACGGGAAATTGGGGAAACGATGTTGAGTGTGTAAGAAGTGAGGAATTGCTACGGCGGTTCAAGGAAGCTGTAGGTAAGGTTGGGATAGGGGTGGGTTCCCTGTGGTGTGTGGTGTCCTTCCAAGACGCTTTGTTGACGACATGTGGTACTCTAGGACTATTGCTTTGAATTGCCGGCTGGCACTTCATTGCAAAGCCAATGGTTGGGCCTTTGTCGACAGCTGGGACCTTTTTTTTCGGGCATAACCACCTCTACCGCAGGGACGGGGTGCACTTTTCGAGGAAAGGAGTTCAGATCTTGTCTGAATCCCTTGAAAGGGAGGGAGGTAGGTGCACTGCAGGCTTTTTTAAGATAGAGAACCGGGGATTAGACACTGGGGTCGGGGTAAGGGAAACTTGCGACACTAGGAGGAGTTTCAGAAGGCAGGGAACTAAAATGATTCGTAAGAAGAGGGAGAGGAGGGGTTTAGTTAAAGATAAAGGGAAAATGGACAAAAATAAGAGGAGTTGCTTGAAGGTTTACTATACAAACTGTAGGAATATTTTAAACAAGATAGATTTCCTGAGAGGAATAAATAGTGTAGAGGATTTTGATATAATAGCATTAACAGAAACATGGTTGGATATGTCAGGAAAGGTATTTGATCCGGAAGTCGAGATAGCTGGGTATAAGTTATTTCACAAGGACAGAGTTGGCAGGCGAGGTGGAGGAGTTGCGCTTTATGCAAGAGATGCATTGCAGTGTTGTGTTAATAATGTTATAAAAACAGATGACAGCATAGAGTCTATATGGGTAGAGGTTACAGAGAGAACTGAGAAAATGGTTTTGGGTGTAGTGTATAGGCCTCCAAACTTATGTAAAGAGGATTCAGCTCCTATATGGGAAGAAATAAACAAGGCCTGCAGATATAATCGACTATGCGTGGTGGGAGATTTTAATCTTAGGAATATAGACTGGGATTTAATCATAGGTGACAGCGACGCAGATGAATTGTTAAATATAATCCAGGATAACTTCCTAAGTCAAGCAATCAAGGAGCCTACTAGAGGAGATAATATTCTAGATCTATTGCTGACAAATAGAGACGATTTAGTTATAGATGTGGAGGTCGGTGGTTAGATAATAGCGACCATTATGAGATCAGATTTAGCTTAAAATGGGAAGTTGGAAAATTAAGTGGCAATAAACATAGAATACATAATTTCAGAAAGGCCAATTATGCAGGATTAAGAAGACACCTGGAGGTTATTAATAAGAGGTTAATAAGAGCGGTTAGACATGTAAGTGAGGTCGGGGCTGAGGAGGTAATTAGAGCGGTTAGACATGGAAGTGAGGTCGGGGCTGAGGAGGTAATTAGAGCGGTTAGACATGTAAGTGAGGTCGGGGCTGAGGAGGTAATTAGAGCGGTTAGACATGGAAGTGAGGTCGGGGCTGAGGAGGTAATTAGAGCGGTTAGACATGTAAGTGAGGTCGGGGCTGAGGAGGTAATTAGAGCGGTTAGACATGGAAGTGAGGTCGGGGCTGAGGAGGTAATTAGAGCGGTTAGACATGGAAGTGAGGTCGGGGCTGAGGAGGTAATTAGAGCGGTTAGACATGTAAGTGAGGTCGGGGCTGAGGAGGTAATTAGAGCGGTTAGACATGGAAGTGAGGTCGGGCTGAGGAGGTAATTAGAGCGGTTAGACATGTAAGTGAGGTCGGGGCTGAGGAGGTAATTAGAGCGGTTAGACATGGAAGTGAGGTCGGGGCTGAGGAGGTAATTAGAGAGGTTAGACATGGAAGTGAGGTCGGGCTGAGGAGGTAATTAGAGCGGTTAGACATGTAAGTGAGGTCGGGGCTGAGGAGGTAATTAGAGAGGTTAGACATGGAAGTGAGGTCGGGGCTGAGGAGGTAATTAGAGCGGTTAGACATGTAAGTGAGGTCGGGGCTGAGGAGGTAATTAGAGCGGTTAGACATGGAAGTGAGGTCGGGGCTGAGGAGGTAATTAGAGAGGTTAGACATGGAAGTGAGGTCGGGGCTGAGGAGGTAATTAGAGCGGTTAGACATGTAAGTGAGGTCGGGGCTGAGGAGGTAATTAGAGCGGTTAGACATGTAAGTGAGGTCGGGGCTGAGGAGGTAATTAGAGCGGTTAGACATGGAAGTGAGGTCGGGCTGAGGAGGTAATTAGAGAGGTTAGACATGGAAGTGAGGTCGGGGCTGAGGAGGTAATTAGAGCGGTTAGACATGTAAGTGAGGTCGGGGCTGAGGAGGTAATTAGAGAGGTTAGACATGGAAGTGAGGTCGGGGCTGAGGAGGTAATTAGAGCGGTTAGACATGTAAGTGAGGTCGGGGCTGAGGAGGTAATTAGAGCGGTTAGACATGGAAGTGAGGTCGGGGCTGAGGAGGTAATTAGAGCGGTTAGACATGTAAGTGAGGTCGGGCTGAGGAGGTAATTAGAGCGGTTAGACATGGAAGTGAGGTCGGGGCTGAGGAGGTAATTAGAGCGGTTAGACATGTAAGTGAGGTCGGGGCTGAGGAGGTAATTAGAGCGGTTAGACATGTAAGTGAGGTCGGGGCTGAGGAGGTAATTAGAGCGGTTAGACATGGAAGTGAGGTCGGGGCTGAGGAGGTAATTAGAGCGGTTAGACATGGAAGTGAGGTCGGGGCTGAGGAGGTAATTAGAGCGGTTAGACATGGAAGTGAGGTCGGGGCTGAGGAGGTAATTAGAGCGGTTAGACATGTAAGTGAGGTCGGGCTGAGGAGGTAATTAGAGCGGTTAGACATGTAAGTGAGGTCGGGCTGAGGAGGTAATTAGAGCGGTTAGACATGGAAGTGAGGTCGGGGCTGAGGAGGTAATTAGAGCGGTTAGACATGGAAGTGAGGTCGGGGCTGAGGAGGATTATACCTTATTTGTAAGGAATATAATTGACGGACAGAAAAGAAATATTCCTTATAGGGAAATAAGGTCCAGAAAGAGTGATCCAAAATGGATGACCACTAATTTAAAACACAACTTTGGAGTAAAAAGAAACATTTATTGAAGGTTCAAGGCAGGATTGGTAAGCAAAGAACAGTATAACGTGATGGCAAGGACAGTGAAGAAATTAACTCGAGTTGCTAAGAACAATTATGAGATTAAAGTAGCAGGACAGGCGAAAAGTGACCCAAAGGGGTTCTATCAGGTATATAAAACCAAGATAAGGGAATTAGTTGGGCCATAAGGTCAGTACAGGGTGAGGTCTTAAATACGGATGAGGATATGTGTCAAAGTCTAAATTATAATTTCTTAAGTGTTTTTACTGATGAGGATACACAGACGATACCTGATAGTGAACAGATGTTCAAAGGAAGCGATGAGGAGAAACTCAAAGATATTGTGATAACTAGGGAAATGGTGGAAGAGGGTATAGATAAAATGAAGAATTTTAAATCGCCAGGACCATATGAAGTGTATCCCAGGGTATTAAAGGAATGCAAGGAGGTTGTTAGTGAGTCGTTAGTGCACATTTTTAAGGAATTGGTTGAAATAGGCGATGTGCCATTATTGTGGAGGAAAGGAAATGTTGTTCCCATATTTAAGAAGGGAGACAGAGGACTAAAGTCAAATTATCGACCCTTAAGTCTAACGTCAGTGGTAGATAAATTATTGGAATCTATTATTGCAAAAAACATTAGAGAGCACTTAGATAAACATAGTTTGATCAATGATTCACAACATGGATTCACCAAGGGTAGGTCATGTCTCGCCAATTTATTGAGCTTTTATAGGAAAGTTTATGAGACGGCAGATAACGATAAGGATTATGATATAATATATCTGGCCTTTAGTAAGGCATTTGACAAAGTACCACACGAGCGACTCTTAACCCCTTCACTGCGGATATCAAATTCATAGGCCTACCCCCCCTGTGTGGCAGGTTTAATTAAAATATAAAATAATTACTGATCATATTTTAAAGTGCCTAAATGAATAGGATGCTCATTCCATGCCAGAAAATCTATGTTTCGTCTTGGTGGAGGCTACCAGCTAAGTGAAGAGTTACGTCAAAGTGCAGCAACAGGGCCGTGACCGTGCTGCCAGACACACAATGAAACTACTCACTACTCAACATAATACAGCTTATTTTGGTACATAAATGCTTCATTCATGCATTCATTCATACTTCTGTTTTATATCCATCAAGAATATATTGAATATCTTGACTATTTAGCCTCGCCATTGAAGTTGAAGGCGCGGCAGCGTCAACACGTCGTACTGTACGGCTTGACCTTATTAGTCACACTAACTCACGCAAGCAGAAAAAGAGGTTCTATTATATCGCAACACTTGACACTGTTGCCATACAAGCCTATCACAACGAATATTTACCCATAATATCATTGAGCGCGCAGTTTAAATACAGAAACCATATATGTACCAGCCGCAGTGAACCCTTAAATAGCTGAGAGACCGTATTTGTACCAGCCGCAGTGAAGGGGTTAAATAAGGTTAAGGCTCATGGAATAGATGGGAAGGTTCTTCATTGGATCAGAGCTTGGCTAAGTAATAGGCAACAAAGGGTTACAATTAATGGTTCTAAATCTGAATGGGGGCAGGTGACAAGCGAAGTTCCACAAGGGTCTGTTTTGGGTCCATTACTATTTTTTATTTACATCAACGACTTGGATAGTGGGATTAGCAGTGATATCAGGAAGTTTGCTGATGATACTAAGGTAGGTAGGATTATTGGATCACAGTCTGATGTAAACATATTGCAGGGAGACTTAGATAAACTTAACGAGTGGGCAGTCAGATGGCAGATGGAATTTAATATTGATAAGTGCAGCGTTATGAATGTTGGTAGAAAAAACCCTGGTAATAGATACACCATACGTAATGTATCGCTGAAAAGATCAGAAGGTGAAAAAGATCTTGGAGTGAAGGTGAGCCCAGACCTCCGACCTAGGAAACAATGTATTGAGGCCAGAAATAGAGCTAATAGAGTATTAGGATTCATTACCAGAAGTGTTAAAAGTAGAAGTACGGAAGTTATTCTAAAGCTATATCTGGCTCTAGTCAGGCCTCACCTAGACTATGCGGTTCAGTTTTGGTCTCCATATTACAGGATGGATATAGCCTTGTTAGAAACAGTGCAGAGAAGGATGACCAAAATGATACAAGGGATGTGTAACTTTAGTTATGAGAAGAGATTGAAGTTATTAAAATTATACTCATTCGAGAGACACAGAGTAAGGGGCGATCTGATAGAAGTTTTTAAGTGGATAAAGGGATTTAATAAAGGAGAGGTAGGAAAAGTTCTTACGGCTTTTAACCAGGGTAGAACAAGAAGTAACGGATTCAAGCTGGAAAAGCGTAGATTTAGAAAGGAAATAGGGAAAAACTGGTTCACAAATAGTGGGTGGTGAATGAATGGAATGGTCTCAGTAGACAGGTAGTTAGTGCAGAGTCATTAGAGAGCTTTAAAGAGGGGCTGGATAGGTTCATGGATGGGGATGAAAGGTGGATGTAGGTAGTGTTAGGTGACAGGAACTACCACGTGTAGGCCTCGCGGCCTCTTGTAGCTTCCTTATTTTCTTATGTTCACCTACTACTGGTCCGGCATGAGCAATGGTCACCGTGTCCGAGGAGTAGGTATAGGCATCTCCAGCAAACTGCAGCTGTCAGTTGTTGAGGTTACTCTGGTTTATGAGCGTATAATGTGGGTGAGGATGAAACACACTCTGGGTTTCATGTCTCTTGTTGCAGTGTAAGCGCCTACCGAGGTGCGTGAAACTTAAGAGAAGGAGATGTTCTACGACAAACTCGACTCTGTATTAGACCAGTGTCCTCCTCGGGACACACTCATTGTCTTAGGCGACTTCAATGCTACTACTGGCACTGTGAGAGATGGCTACGAGTTATGTGTTGGTTCCCATGGCTTCGGTACCAGAAACATTAAAAGTTCTCTGCTTCTGAATTTTGCAAAGTCCAGAAGGTTGAGAATTGCAGGTTCTTGGTATCAGAGACCAGAGCTGCACCGCTGAACATGGTATAGTAATGCCGGAGAGGTAGCTAAGGAGATCGACCACGTCCTCGTTAGTACTCGTTGGAGGATCTTCCAGAACTGCAGGGTTTACCGGAGTACTGAGTTCTTTGGAGCAGATCACAGACTTGTTGTTGCTACACTTAAGCTTCATGTCAAGTCCAGAAGAATCTCAAGAGACTCATATATAACCTTATATATATATATATATATATATATTATATATATATATATATATATATATACATATATATATATATATATATATATTATATATATATATATATATATATATATATATATATATATATATATATATATATATATATATATATATATATATATATATATATATATATATATATATATACAGGGAGGTCCCGTTATACGAGCATTCGGTATATGAGAATTCGATGATACGAGATGTGTAAATTAGGGTCTATTTTCAATATACGAGATCGAAAATCCAATGATACAACATTCAAACTGGGGTGAGTAAAGTTATCAAGCAAAAGTTCAGGTTACTCCCTGGCTGGACAAAGGGGGATTTGGTTGACCCCAGTGAGGTCACCCCTAGCAAGCCGTGACCTGAAGGGTAATTAAGCATATGGCGCGGCCTGACATTTAAGGGTAATTAGCAGGTGTGCGGCCTCAACCTTGGGACCACAGTCAGGTCACCCCTAGCAAGGCAGGACCTGAAGGGTAATTAAGCATATGGCGCGGCCTAACCTTTAGGGGTAATTAGCAGGTGTGGGGCCCCAATCTTGGAATCTCTACACTACCTTCTCTTGTATCACGTGGCGTCCCATACATTACAACGTCTTTTTTGCTTGTTATGCATGTTTTATGTTTAATTAATGTGCAGTTGTTATTTTGTGTGCTATTTTCTCTTTCAGAATGCTTTTTCTACAGAACAGGTAGTACAGTGTGGGCAATATAGGCGCTGTGTGTTTGTTGTGTTTGGTAAAGTTTATTTTAGCTTGAATTCTTTTTTTTTTTTTTTTTTTTTTTTTTTTTCTTTTTTTTTTCTTCTTCTTTTTTTTATAATTGATGGGGTCCTGGAACTAAACCTATATTTTACCATTAGTTATGTGTTTCGTTATACGAGATTTCGCTTTACGAGTATGCCAGGTGGAACCTAACTGCTCGTATCTTCGGGACCTCCCTGTACACACTGTGTACACACTTCGGGACCTCCCTGTACTATATACACACAAACCTCGATTTCCCGGACCTCGATTTCCCGGATCTCGGATTTGCCGGACAAAATCCGAGGTCCGGGGATATGTCAGAGTCTCGGCCAATTTTTTTTTTTTTTTTTTTTTTTTTTTTTAAACGTTGAAATGCCTGGTCCTGTTCGTAAATTGACCAAGTTGTGCGGCGGTCCGAGCGTCTCCTGTCACCCCTGGTCAGTGTCCGCGCCTCCCGCCAGGTGGCAGCATGCTCAGCGGTCGTATTGTTCACATTTGGGCACACTAACATTCACGGTTCACCTGCACAGCCTCCGTCAGTCACCTGACTCCCACTGCCCCTGGTGCAAGAACATTTCTGAGACTATTAAACACTTTCTGCTGCCTCCCGCCAGGTGGCAGCATGCTCAGCGGTCGTATTGTTTACATTTGGGCACACGACACTCACGGTTCACCTGCACAGCCTCCGTTAGTCCCCTGACCCCCACTGCCCCTGGTGCAGGAACGTCTCTTGAGACTATTGAACACTTTCTGCTGCCTCCCGCCAGGTGGCTGCATGCTCAGCGGACGTAAAAGTCCGCGGCGGGGTAGTTGATATTGGCGGTTGCCGGACAGTAAATACTAGAGTAGGATAAACGTCCGGGGGTGGGTAATGGCATCGGACGTTTTTTTTTTTTTTTTTTTTTTTTTTAAACTTGCGATTCCCGGACTTTTGCGGTTCCCGGACCAGTGCTCCCCCCTATTAGTCCGGGAAATCGAGGTTTGTGTGTGTATATATATATATATATATATATATATATACATATACTGTATTTGCCGGCGCATAAGACGCACTTCCGCATAAGACGCACCCTACTTTACAAGTAGGTTTTTAGAAAAATAAAATATTGGTGTTTTTGAGGGGGAAAAAAAAAATCGTAAATTTATCAAAGGTTATTTAAAAAAAAAAAAAAAATGGATTTGTATGGGAAAGCAAATGATTATGAGCATGTACCTCGATACAATATTCACAGTGCAGTGAATGTGAATGAAAAATTATACTAGTTAAAATGTAAAGGGAATGACAGGGTAACCAAAATCGGTCATAAATCATAATATAGCAGGATGCCCCCAGGAATTGATATTCTAATATTTTGCTTCCTATGACATATAGCTTAGATTTAATGTTGTAGGTATGCCTTTGTTGCTTTTCTGCTATGTGTTTAGACTTTGTGGAATTATGAAGTATAGATATTGGTATTATTTTGGTAGTGGGCTTTCAAAAATCCTAGGACTCTTACCTACATCATCGTGTAGCTTTCTTCATTCTGAGCATTTTGAGCCCCATTTCCCATGGCGCAATTGAATAATAATTGAATTACACGTAGTACCGAAAATCTAGTTATTTCAGCCAGAAAGTTAAGTTAGGTTAAATCAGATTAGGTTAGGTTAGAGGTGAGGTTTGGTTTAGTAACAGATGATATAGAGAAAAAACTAATATTACCAATAATATGGCAGTGTGAAACGTAGCAATGTTTGCGGGGCGGACCTGGAGGGGCAGGTTGCCCCCCTCCCCGCACACACATGTAAACAAACATTGATGTCCGACAAAAACGAGAGCCAGATTAATTCAAAACACATCAAAACTATTCAGGAGGACTAAGTTTCGGCCTCGAAGTCGGTGGTTGCCCAATAACAAATATTTACGAAGATATTTAGGTAACACTGTAAGGTAACCATCTCTACCTTGTTGTTATTGTTGTAATTGTTGAAGGGCACCGTTGTCGGGATCGACGATATTTGCCCTGGTTTACACCTATGAATCTATCACAGTCGCGAGGGTTGATTAGTCTTCTTCAGGAAGGTACAGGTGAAGGCTGGTTCACACTCTGAAATCACGGCAGCGTTTCGTCAGCCGTGCCTTGTATTCACACTATTCGTCACGGTTCCGTAATTTTCAGCAGTTCCTGCTCACCCTCTAAGCAGACATGGTGCCTCTGAGGCTATGGTTGAAGAAATTTGCATTAATAGCACTTATGGTGGATGAAGAAGAGGAATTGAACTCTATAAGACACTGTTTTGGGTACATAAAGCCTTGAGAAAACGACAATTATCAGCACGGCACAGTCTCATTACGTTAAAATATTCTTCCCAAGAAACCGTTACGTGACAGGACGGTGATGTATTGGAGCCGTGACGGCGGCGCACCGTTTAGTGTAACACGTCTATTTGTTTGAATGTAAGAAATTCTAACGGATGTGATGAGACGGTGCCGTGTCACCATGATGTGATTCGGCCTTGAGGCGGACGGTGTGGCGCTGTGATGGGTCTTGGTCTTGGTGTAGCTACTGTGTGAAAGACTTTTGTCCCGTCTACAGGTACAGGCCCTGGAGGTTAACTTGAGGGCTGTGTACCTACTGTATTTTACAGCTTATAAGACTCACTTTTTCCCCAAAAAAATATCCTGAAAATGCCCCAAGCCCCTGTCCACCCAGCAGTGAATGGGTACTGGGTGTTAGCCTAGGGTTTGTGACCCGCCTCCCGGGGTGGTGGCTTCGGCCAACACTACGTAGAGAAGAGGAGGGAGGAGAGGAGTTTGAGATTGAGCTCGAGTTGGGAGTCACCCAGCGGATGCTGTTTTGGTCTGAGTGAGTGAGCTTGACACATATCTTGTCAGCTGATGGTTGTGTGACAGTGTTATACGGCAATAACACTGTCACAATGCCTTCCTCTCTTCTCTCCTGTCTCCTCCAGTACCTCCAGAAACCACAGTACCACACACGTCATGGTTAATCACTTATAAAGGAGTATTTTGTGGTAAATAGTAAGGAACGGCGGGGGTGTACGGTAAGGTGCTACTTATTTCGAGGTGTTACCTATCTTATGCAACACCGGCTGCTCCTGTAGAGAAAAACACAAACAAATGGAAAAAAACAAAGCAAAACTACAAGCTATACTAAGCCTATTATAATACTATACTAAGCAGGAAGGAAGGAAGACGTGTCCCGTACGTCTCTTATGGGAGGCGGTAGCAGAGTGGTTAGCATCAAGATATATGTCAAGCTCGAGCACGAGCTTGACAGACGACCTACAAAGTGATACTAAGCAGAAAGGGTCACAAGAAGAAGTCTCCGAGTGGCGTTCTCGATGATTCGAGTTCGATCCTTGATGAGGGCTGTAAAATCCACTTAAAATCTTTCTCTGCACTGTTGAGTGGCCTAAGAACACCCACACGCTGCCCATTAGCTCTACCTTCGATTGCGAGTGCATTGGAGGATACAGGGGCGGCATAAGCCTCTAATCACAGGCGTCACTATAGAAATTCTGTCTGCGCCACCATGGGCAAGGGCCAACCATCACAGCCCTCAAGTTAACCTTCAGGGCCTACCATCCCACTCCTGGAGGTCACTGCCTAACGGCGCTGTAGGCGCGCGCGCACACACACACAAAAAAAAAAAAAAAAAAAAAAAAAAATGCGAAACTCGGGGATATAATGCACGAAAGTCGGGATGATAAGAATGTAGGACTCAGCGCAAAACTCGAGGATCGCGAAACTTGCATAGCGTGAAACTCGGGAGGGTAGTGTATTGGGGAGCGCCCGAGGTCAAGGCGTGATTTTGTCTCGACGGAGACGCTGGAAAATATTGAGGAGAGTCGCGCTGCCAGGCTGGCTGGGAACCAGGATCAGCACAGGGCTCTGTCACGCCGGACTAAAACCCTCCTGGGGAGAGCCAAGGAGAGTTATGTCAGGAGTCTCGCTGAGGATGTCGAGGGCCATTTGAACGCTAATGACCTCCGACCCGCCTACCGAGCCCTGAAGAAGCTCTGTTCCATGTCTCCATCTCGGGCGAGTGCTATTCGAGCAGCAGATGGGCGACTCGTGTCGGACATGGATGGTCAGATGGCTCATTGGGCTGAGTACTTTGGGCAGTTGTTCACGTCAGACCCTCCAATTGAGCAGCTTCACACCACTGGGTTGCGGGCAGGTGATGCCGATCCTCCCATTGACGAAACCACATCCTCTCTTGACGAAGTCAGAGAGGCTATAGCAAAGTTGAGGGGTGGAAAGGCAGTTGGTGTTTGTAATATCAGTGCGGAGCTCCTCAAAGCTGGGGGTGAGGCCATGATCCGCGGGTTGCATGCTGTCCTGACTGCCGTGTGGTAATCAGGTACCATTCCTCCTGACTGGAAAAGGGGGCTGGTCGTCTCCCTATCTGGAAAGGGAAAGGGGACCGTCAGGACTGCAAAAATTACCGCAGTATTACACTGCCAGGCAAGGTGCTTGCCCATCTATTGCTGACATAGATCCGCAGTCATCTGATGAAGCATCAGACACCTCAGCAGTCTGGGTTCACGCCTGATAAGTCAACAATGAACCGTATCCTAGTGCTGCGTGTCCTGGTGGAACGTCGACGTGAGTTTCGACAGGGGAAGCTTGCAGCCTATGTTGATCTCAAGAAGGCGTTTGACTCGGTGCATCGTGAGTCACTCTGGGATCTTCTGCGACTTAGTGGGATTCCTGTAAGGACTATTGGTTTGATGACTGGTCTGTACTCTGAGACTGAGAGTGCTGTGAAGTGTGGGGCAGGTGTATCCAGCTTCTTTCCTGTTAATACAGGAGTAAGGCAAGGGTGCGTTCTTGCCCCATCACTTTTTAACACTTGTGTGGACTGGGTATTGGGCAAAGTTGTAGATCAAAGTGATTGTGGAGCATCCCTCGGCAACACCAAGATCACTGATCTTGTTTTTGCCGATGATGCAGTCATTTTTGCTTAGTCGCTGGAGGTCCTGGTGATGGCTCTCGAGGCGCTGCACGAGGAGGCAAAGCCTTTGAGACTTGAGGTCTCCTGGCTGACCAAGGTCCAGTTGTTTGGAGGCTTACTAGATGAAACAGTACAGTCTGTTTATGCGTGCGGCGTGGACAGTGAGATCTTGGAAAGTTTTACATACCTTGGTAGCGCAGTTCATAATGACGGCGGGTCACGTCAAGAAGTCTTACGGCAGATTGGCATAGCCCACGGTGTTATGGACTCGCTCAGCAGGAGTATTTGGGGTTGTCGGTAACTGTGCAGGAGGACAAACATCCGGATCTTCAAGTCGCTTGTGATCCCTGTCTTACTCTATGGTTGTGAGACTTGGACACTAAATGGCGACTTGAAGAGATGAATCGATGCCTTTGGTAATAAGTGTTCATTCAAACTTCGGATAATTCAACCTGTTTCTGGCCAGTAGACATTTTTCAATAACTTTGCATAATTCTAGCAAGTTTGAATTAACCTTAGCCTTACTATAGTCTATTCACTTAAGCTGGATTCTTGGGAGCTGCTCGCTGCCTAGCCGAGTTTGTAAAGACGTCGCTGATTGGCTGATAGACTCGGGCTAGGTGGCGATGGTGGTGGTACTTGCCTCGCCGCAACCCAAAACCCTTGCGTTGCCTCAGAAAAATATTCATATTTCTTGGCTTTACTCATCTCTTACACAAGATAGGCCTATTTTGTTTGCATCAGTAAATCAGGCAGTGATTGGTCAACAACAACACGCCATTCATAACTCAATAGGGTAAAACATTAAGTCATGACTGACTATCACAAGAGTAGGCGGACTTTTAGGTTTTCAGTGCATTGAAATGTTGTACTCCTACCCGATATAACCAAGCTACCAGATAATATTTATGAAAGCTGAGCCTACCATCGTGTTCATAATACATTGCTGCATATCATGAGCATAAAAAAAATACAGTAAGACTACACTAATATTAAGATAATTAAAGGAAAGTAAAAGAGTGTATAAACATTATTTCTTGCTTATTTTGCTTCAGCTCGCTCTAACTCTATAAGTTTTGGTCACATTCAATTTTCAAGAACTGTTTCAAAATCCTTATACTTTTCCGCTTCCTGTGGTATGTAGCACGTACCAATAAGGAAAAGAGTAGGTGGTCAAAGTGGCTCTCGGTTGTTATGTTATCTCGGTGATCCGAGTTCGATCCTTGATGAGGGCTGTAAAATCCACTTAAAATCTTTCTCTGCACCGTTGAGTGGCCTAAGAACACCCACACGCTGCCCATTAGCTCTACCTTTGATTGCGAGTGCATCGGAGGATACAGGGGCGGCATAAGCCTCTAATCACAGGCGTCACTATAGAAATTCTGTCTGCGCCACCACGGGCAAGGGCCAACCATCACAGCCCTCAAGTTAACCTCCAGGGCCTACCATCCCACTCCTGGAGGTCACTGCCTAACGGCGCTGTAGGCACACACACACACACCAAAAAAAAAAAAAAAAAAAAAAAAACACGAAACTCGGGGATATAATGCGCGAAAGTCGGGATGATAAGAATTTAGGACTCAGCGCGAAACTCGAGGATCGCGAAACTCGCATAGCATGAAACTCGGGAGGGTAGTGTATATGATTTTACCTAAGGATGTACGATAAAAATAATCAATCTGAAAATATGATAATTCTGGTGGCTCGGTACGACAATGTGGCCTACAAAAATTCACAACCCTGGGCGAGAAGCCAGCAACGGAGGTAGTATGGCCAGCAACAACCTGCTCTCGCACTACCTAGATACTACTTTCCCTAATGACGGAAGCTACAAAGCTCCCTCGATAGGTCGTAAACGAGTAGGAAGGTTGTGACTGGCTAAGGCGTCATCCGTCACCAGCCATGACAAACAGTTTTTAAAACTTCTCGACCAATAACAAGCCAGCGAGACATATTTCCAGGCAAGAATGGCATGCCAGACTGCCTCTCTCTGGCTTCTGTCCCCGTCATCTCAAACTAATTCTCGTTTTATTTTGAATGCTTGCGTTTTAAGTAGTTTTAATGTATCAGATAGTAAGATATATAAGTAAGGAGCCTGTGTTGCTAGTGTATTGGTGGTAAAAGGTGTGTATGTGTGTTAAAATAGTGAATATTTGTTATGGGGCGGCTCCAATTTGTTATGGGGCGCAAGAATTTCTCCGTCACTCTCTGCCCCGCCAGCTCGGCCAGCAGTCACCTCATCATAACATCTTTAAATCACCCTTATTTAAGGTGACACACGGTGCTACATTGATTTAGATAATGACACACGTGTATATAACATCTCACCATAATCACTAAGTTGTATAATAACGAGTAATAAGACGTTTAAGCCTGCCCAAACCTACCGTGGCGGAGGAGTCGGCAGCCTGCCCCGTCCGCCGCCTCTCTCAAAAACGCCGTCATCCGCCTCACCTGTGCCTTCCTGAAGAAGAGTCAGCTCCTACGCCTGTGATAGCACCATAGGATATCACCAGTGATCATAGGATTCCTCAAAAGGTCCTCGCTTTCCTACTAAATAATTACCAAGGAGATCTCTGCTGGCGGCAAACATCGGCCGCCGCCCGCACAACACAACACCCCGTTATCAGCTGTATAATATGTGCCTTCCTGAAGAAGTCAGGTCAGCTCCCACGCATGTGATAGCACCATAGGATATCACCAGGGATCATAGGATTCCTCAAGGGGTTCTCGCACCCCTACTAAATATTACCAAATTTTATTATAGCTTGAAAAACATTTCTTTTTTCATTTTTTTTAATTGTTGGGGTCCTGGAACCAAACCTATATTTTACCATTAGTTATGTGTTTCGTTATATGAGATTTCGCTTTACGAGTATGCCAGGTGGAACCTAACTGCTCGTATCTTCGGGACCTCCCTGTATATGTAGCCATTGAAGAAACCCATCTGACTGACATCGTTCCTTAACAAGTTTGATGAGGTCATTTACAGATAAAACAAACAGTAAACAAGAGGTGGGTGATCCTTGTCTCACCCCGAGCGTGGCTGTCATGACTGCCTCACCAATCACACTCTCCGTTATCTGGGACATGGCCGTCAAAACTGTTAACATCACCGACACGCAACCCAGCCTTTTCAACACCTTGAACAATGCATTCCTTGGAACTAAGTCGTAAGCTTTTGAAAAATCAAAAAGTCACAAACAACCTAAACTTTTTCCGACGAGCCATATCCGTTAACAAGCGAAGAGTTACAATATGTTCCAGGCAGCCTCGCTTGCTCTGTGCCCCGGCCTGCTCACGGTAAGGCCTGAACCACTGATTCAGTCTGTCACACAAAACCATGTCATACAATTTGGCGAGTGAGTTAACGACACTGATTCCTGGGTAATTATTTGCGTCAGACCTATCCCCTCGCTTGAAAATAGTGAACACTTTGGCTCTCCTCCATGACTCAGGATACTCACCAGACAGGAAAACATTATTAAAAAGACTGGTCACGGTCAGGATCCACTGGGCTGGTAACAATGGTAACACACCAGGAGGGAGCCGTCAGGCCCACACGCTTTATCCACCTTGAGTCTCTTGATTTGCTCGCACACCTGGTGAGGTACTATGGGCTCATCCAGCACTGGGATAGTGACATTAGTGTTAACATCAGATCTAGATAGATTTACAACATTTGGTGGGTTCAGAATCATCTCAAAGTGTCTCCTAAATTCTTCATCACTAGGGCATTGTTCACCTCTCCCTTGGGAGTTGCCATATTCACCCTTCCAGTTGACAGCCCTCCCTCCATACTCGTGTGTCATCTTTATCCTCGAGCAACCTTTCCCATCGCCCAAAATTTTCTTCAACATCGTCTCCTCTAACTCTATTCTGACATTTTTCAACAGTTTCATACAAAATATCTGATACCGTTTTTTCCAAGACATCAACCGGTAAATCACCTGCGTCACCAATTGCTGCATTCATCTGAGAAATGCGTTCCATAAACATTTGATTGTCAATTACATCTGTTATACATCTGTTAGATCATCTGTTATAGATCTGTTACACAAGACAGCATGGCCTCCAGGGGAAGGTGCCCTGGCAAACAATGATTCTAAGTCGGTGGCCGTTGTAGCTACACACTGCAATAGGGGCGTGGTCTGATGGCAGGTCTCTACGCTGCAACACACAGAAATCACTCAGCTTATCTAAAAGTCCTAGAGATGTTATACACGTGTCCAGCTCTGATATCCACGTCTCACGCTTCCTATACGTCTTGTTACTCACAAAATGGTTATGTCGAGTCTTTAGATTATTTCAGCAACACTAACTTGTTGTCCTTACATAAAGTAGCCAATATTCCTGCATTATCATTTGCTACATTGACATCATCATTTATCACAGGATATGACACGTGGCAACCAATATTTTATTGCCACGCACAGATAACAGCTCTCTCACTCTGAAAAAACCTCGCATTCATATCACCTATGGTGAAATAATTCTTTAATGTATCAGCCGAGCTAAGTTTCTCCTGTATTGCTGCAAAGAATTCATGAGAATAGTACTGAGAATCACAGGGCGGAATATAACAAAAACCAAACACAACTCTAGGGATGTTTCTAAATTCTACCCATAACTGATCTCCAACACTAGTTTCAACATTGCTTATAAACTGTGACAAGTAATTCCGAACAAGTAGAACTGTACCTCCTCCGTCCGCTGAACCAACCACTTTACTCTTGTAACACACATATCCAGGGAAAGTTATTGGCAAAGCTGTTTTCACTTCACACAAACATATTATGTCATAGTCCAACAACAACTTTTGAACATTACTTTTCTCTAACTTTGTACATACACTATTTACATTCCAAGATAAGATTCTTATCTTACTTACATCTAATGATTCCTGCTGTGGCCAATTCAGAAAAACAGAGGGCTCTAACTATCGATCACCACACCATCTCTGTAAAGTTTACGCTCCCGTGTGTCGAGGCGTATTACACACCCAACATTTTCAGGTCGTTCCTTTTCAGTCTTCTCCACGTCTTGAAGCCTCTGCCACTCCTTGCTGACACACGGGTGCACATCCGTCTTTACGAAGATCCTCTTGAAATTATCTCCCGCTGTCTTCAAGCGATTACAATTCTCCAATACAGCACTCCGCGTACCTTTATCCGTAAGCGTCAGCAGTATGGGGCGTCGCTTGCGAGTTGCATCTCCACTGGCTTCGCGTCCCAACCTCCGATGCGTCCCCGTGACGTTAGGTACACCAATCTCCCTCCAGATAATGTTCAGCTTCTCGTGGTCCGTCGTGGCTCCGTCCAGAGACTCGTCCTGGTCTGGCACGCCGAGGATGACCACGCTGGCTTCACGTTCCCTTCTGTCAACTGTCTCGAGGAACCGCTGCTGCGCGGCAATGATTTGTGCTTGTTTTATCAACTTTGGTCTCCAACTCCGTGAACCGCTTGTTGACATGGCTATCAGGGGATAACGTGCTCTTGAGCTCATTCATTTCCTTCATTACAGAGGTGAGCTGCTCAGTAATCCCAAGAAGTCACACACACACACACACACACACACACCACCACCCACCCACCCACCCACCCACCCACCACCCACCCACCCACCCACCCCTTGAGAAAAGAAGAGAAAGGGGAGATTTTATAACAGTGTATAGAGCATCAATGGGTCTGGAAAAGATTGACAGAGATCTGTTTGTGTGGGACGATAGAAGTGCAAGAGGTCACGAGAAGAAATTGAAAAGGACAACATGCAAGAGGGATATAAAAAAATACAGCTTCCCGTATAGAAGCATAGAAGCCTGGAACAACCTTGATGCAAAAGTGATTAATGCAAGAAGTATTCAGGACTTCAAAGGCAAGCTGGATAATAGTAGATTTGGAGACGGGACAGTACGAGCATAGCTCTTTTCCTGTATGTTACAACTAGGTAAATACAACTACACTACCCTCCCGAGTTTCACGCTTGCTTTCTTCCGGAGGCATAGCGCGAAACTCGCGGATCGCGAAACTCGGGTATTAAAAACCACTGTAAAAATGCTTATTTAGTCCGTTTTTTTTTTTTTTTTTTTTTTTTTTTGTGTGTGTGTTGTTGTACCTAGTTGTAACATACAGGAAAAGAGCTATGCTCGTACTGTCCCGTCTCCAAATCTACTATTATCCAGTTTGCCTTTGAAGTCCTGAATACTTCTTGCATTAATCACTTTTGCATCAAGGTTGTTCCAGGCTTCTATGCTTCTATATGGGAAGCTGTATTTTTTTATATCCCTCTTGCATGTTGTCCTTTTCAATTTCTTCTCATGACCTCTTGCACTTCTGTCGTCCCACACAAACAGATAATTTCTATCAATTTTTTCCAGACCCATTGATGCTCTATACACTGCTATAAAATCTCCCCTTTCTCTTCTTTTCTCAAGTGTTGGGAGTTTTAGTCTTGAAAGTCTTTCCTCATATGGTAAATCTCTCAGGCTTGGAGCCATTTTTGTGGCTGCTCTTTGTATTCTCTCAATCTTCCTTATATCCTTCTTTTTATGTAGTGACCAAATCACTGCCGCATATTCCAACCTTGGTCGAATCAGAGATGTTATCAATCTCTTCATCTAGATATTTGAATGCCATTCTTATATTCCTCTGATATGTATCTCCTGTGATCTTGTTTATATGCTTCTCTGGTGACAAATTGTCCTTAATCCATACTCCCAGATCTTTTTCGACCTTTGTTTTGATTATCCATTCGTTTCCCATCGAATACTTTCCTCTCTGTCTCTTTTTGCTACTGCCCATTTCCATCACTTTACACTTTTTGGCATTAAACTCCATTTCCCATATTTGACTCCATCTGAAAATCTTATCTAGATCCTTTTGTAAATCCTCACAGTCCTCTTTACTTTCTACTTTTCTTAGTAATTTAGCATCATCAGCGAATAAACTCATATAACTGTTTACTCCTTCTGCCATATCATTTATATAGACCAAGAACATCACTGGGGCCAATACTGACCCTTGAGGAACTCCACTTATCACACTGCACCATTCTGACTTCTGATCTTTTATTACTGTTCTCATCTCTCTGTTGCTCAAAAAGTCTTCCATCCACTTCAGCAAACTACCCTTCAATCCTCCTACATGTTCTAGCTTCCAGAGCAGTCTCTTATGAGGTACCTTGTCAAATACCTTCTTTGGGTCCAAGTAATGCATCGACCACCCTTTCTCTTTCCTGTGTCACATCGATCACTCTCGAGTAAAAGCTCAATAGATTTGTTGTACATGACATTCCTCCTCTAAATCCAAACTGGCCACCTGCAAGTGTGTTTGCCTCTTCCAAATATTTCAACCATCTGTCCTTCACAATTTTTTCACACATTTTTGCCACTACACTTGTTAATGATACTGGCCTGTAATTTAGTGGTTCTTCTTTGTCACCTCCTTTGTGAATTGGCACAATATTTGCTCTTTTCCAATCAAGCGGGACTCTGCTCTCCTTGAGTGAACTCTCAATTACACTATGTAATTTTCCTGCTAGTTGGTTACTGCACTCTTTCATTATCCAGTTCGACACTCCATCTGGACCCGGGGCTTTTCTCACATCTTGACTTTCCATTAGCCTTTTTACTTCTATTACGTCTACTTTTATGTCTTCCATTATGTGTGTGTGTGTGTGTGTGTGTGTGTGTGTGTGCGTGTGTGTGTGTGCGTGCCTACAGCGCCATTAGGCAGTGACCTCCAGGGGTGGGATGGTAGGCCATGGAGGTTAACTTGAGGGCTGTGTACCTACCGTATTTTACAGCTTATAAGACTCACTTTTCCCCAAAAAAAATATCCTGAAAATGCCCCAAGCCCCTGTCCACCCAGCAGTGAATGGGTACTGGGTGTTAGCCTAGGGTTTGTGACCCGCCTCCCGGGGTGGTGGCTTCGGCCAACACTACGTAGAGAAGAGGAGGGAGGAGAGGAGCTTGAGATTGAGCTTGAGTTGGGAGTCACCCAGCGGATGCTGTTTTGGTCTGAGTGAGTGAGCTTGACACATATCTTGTCAGCTGATGGTTGTGTGACAGTGTTATACAGCAATAACACTGTCACAATGCCTTCCTCTCTTCTCTCCTGTCTCCTCCAGTACCTCCAGAAACCACAGTACCACACACGTCATGGTTAATCACTTATAAAGGAGTATTTTGTGGTAAATAGTAAGGAACGGCGGGGGTGTAGGGTAAGGTGCTACTTATTTCGAGGTGTTACCTATCTTATGCGACACCGGCTGCTCCTGTAGAGAAAAACACAAACAAATGGAAAAAAACAAAGCAAAACTACAAGCTATACTAAGCCTATTATAATACTATACTAAGCAGGAAGGAAGGAAGACGTGTCCCGTACGTCTCTTATGGGAGGCGGTAGCAGAGTGGTTAGCGTCAAGATATATGTCAAGCTCGAGCATGAGTTTGACAGACGACCTACAAAGTGATACTAAGCAGAAAGGGTCACAAGAAGAGAAGTCTCCGAGTGGCGTTCTCGTGATCGAGTTCGATCCTTGATGAGGGCTGTAAAATCCACTTAAAATCTTTCTCTGCACCATTGAGTGGCCTAAGAACACCCACACGCTGCCCATTAACTCTACCTTCGATTGCGAGTGCATCAGAGGACACAGGGGGCGGCATGAGCCTCTAATCACAGGCGTCACTATAGAAATTCTGTCTGCGCCACCATGGACAAGGGTCAACCATCACAGCCCTCAAGTTAACCTCCAGGGCCTACCATCCCACTCCTGGAGTGGAGGGCACTGCTTAACGGCGCTGTAGGCACACACACACACACACAGCAAAAAAAAAAAAAAAAAAAAAAATGCGAAACTCGGGGATATAATGCACGAAAGTCGGGATGGTAAGAATTTAGGACTCAGCGCGAAACTCGAGGATCGCGAAACTCGCATAGCGTGAAACTCTGGAGGGTAGTGTAGGTAAATACACACACACACACATTTAATTATATATATATATACTGGTTATACATATTCATAATTTATATTTATTCTATGATATTTCTTTTCTGTTGTCTATATTTTCCTTTATTCTTTGTATATTTTCAAGGCTTTATTTTTTATTTATTTTTAGTGTCTTGAAAGTTTTCTTGATTTTTAATGATAATTTTAATTTCTTGATTTAATTCTAATCTTGACACATTTCATCATTATTATTATATTTTTTCTGCCTTGCATTAATATTTATCTTTATCCTTATCACAGCAGTCCTCCTTAGTCCTCCTCCTCTTCCCATTCTTCCTTCTCCTTCATAGCTTCCTTGTCCCATGGGTTTGTTTCTCTTGGCCTGGAGAACAAGCAACATAAACAGTTCATTCAATTTAAGATATTTTTCTTTTTTTTCTTGCCCGTATATTCTTGCCCAGCAGAGTAGCGGCATGGCCCGAGGTCTCCCTACCTTGCCTCCCACTTCACTTTCTGCTTCCTTCCCAAAGTAACAGACCACACCTGCACAGGATGACATTATTATTACTATTATTATTATTATTGTTATTATTGTTATTATTATTATTATTGTTGTTGTTGTTGTTGTTGTTGTTGTTGTTGTTATTGTTGTTATTATTATCCTCTGCAGTACAGTTCATGAGCTCAGTGCCTCTGTACTTGACGTTCCTATAGTAGTACAGTCAAACCTCGATATAACGGACTAAAGGGGGAGGAATGGTCCGTTAAAGCCGATTGTCCGTTATAGCGAGGGTATTTTTCCAAGGGTGGAAAAATATATGAAAAAAACGGAAAAATTGTGAAATAAATGAGAAATAATCACAAATACAACCAGACTGTGTAGCTATGTTGGGAGGTAAACAATGACTGGCACTACATGCTGAATTTGGTCCACTCCTACATGTGAAATAAATGAGAAATAATCACAAACAACCAGACCGTGTAGCTAGTCAAGCTCAAGCTCTAGTGAAAGGTAAACAAATTACTACGAGCCAGATTCAGCCGTGGCTTCCAAAGCTATTGCTTATTATCATGACTAATGCTCATTATTATATATATTATATGGTTGTGAACTGCAGTTCTATACACGTGTCACTATTTAGGTCTGTGTAACACTGCGTGCCACCTTAGATAAGGGTGATTTAGGGTGTTGAGGTGACAGGGAGACGTAGCAGCAGCCACGCCATAACACTAATAGTCACTATTTTAAACAATACACACCTTCTACCACTAAATCACTAGCAACACAGGCTCCTTCTTTATAATATTATATCTTAGTATGTGATACATCAAAACTCCTTAAAACCCAAGCATTCCAAAGTAAAATGAGAAAATAATACAATTATGTTGAGTTGGCAATTCGAGCGGCAATAAGCGGTCTAATATGCAAAAAAAAAAAAAAAAAAAAAAGTCACACAAATGGAGTCCGTTACATACGAAGTCCGTTACATCGAGGTCCGTTATATCGAGGTTTGACTGTACATGGCCACCTCGAGTTACGAATGGGTTACGTTCCTGAAAAACTGTTTGTAAATCGAAAATTCGTAAATTGAATGTATTTTTCCCATTTAACCCCATTAT
This sequence comes from Chionoecetes opilio, assembly GCA_016584305.1. Classification (NCBI taxonomy): domain Eukaryota; kingdom Metazoa; phylum Arthropoda; class Malacostraca; order Decapoda; family Majidae; genus Chionoecetes; species Chionoecetes opilio. The sequence continues at coordinate 151,044 of JACEEZ010013226.1, forward strand.
TTATTTTGAGATACGTTCCTCTTTGGACCGAAACTCCCTACCGTAGATAACACTAAAGTCGCCAGGACAACTTTTTTTCTTCGATTTACAGACGTGTGGTGGCGTTAATACTTCCCTTATTACATCCATGTTATCTACGGTACACAGTCTGGTTTCTGTTTATCTTATTGGATTCTAGGAAACATTTTCTCTATGAGCTTCCGTCGCAAATCATTAATTTTGGAGATAATGACATGTTGTTCATAGGGAGACGAGAGACAAGTGTTTATGAGCGCCTCACTCTTCTTCCTCTTGTGACCTGCATCGACTCTGTTCTTCCCTTACCGTGGACACTTTTTTTTAATGCACTCAAAAGGGTAGCACTTTTAGTACTTGACATGATCTTCTCCTTGTCCTTCTTAATAGTTACGACAGTCGACGGGGAAAGGCTAAACCAATTAGCCATGTCCTTCACTCGCACGCCTTCGTCAAATTTCTTGACAATCGCTATCTTAAACTCTAGTGTTATGGCTTTCTGGCTTTCTTGGGCTTAGGACCACCCACACTAGCACTGGCACCATGCTTGGGTGGCACATGCTTGTGAAATAATCACTGAAATGTCTGATTATACACAATAATGTTCATAAACACAGCACGACCGGTCGGAGAATATGTAAACAAACAATCTTGAGCGTCCCCGCGTGTGGATGTGCTGAGCCAATGGTTCTGTTTACTGAACTTTTTACAATATTTAGGTGTTATAAATATTCTTACTATTTATGTATTAAATTTTTTGTTTTTGTTTTGTTTATGAATTTACCAACTTTTGTTCGTAACTTCGAATTATTCGTGTGTAAACCGAATTTTGGGACAAAATAATTTTGTTCGTATCTTCGAAAATTCGTAAATAGAGTGTTCGTAAATCGCGGTATGGGTGTATATGATGGATATTCTCAAGGGTTTCATAAGGGTAAATAGGGTGAAGCATTGGGCTCATCACAAAACTGTCACCAGGGTCGTGTTCAGCAGGACGCAAAGCCGCTACCCACTAATTTTCATGACAATCTGAGGGATGAAAAATTTCACCAAAATTTGCAGGCCTTGGATTTTTTGTGATTTTGATGAAAATCACGTTTTTTTAAAATACCTCAAAAACTCTGAGGCGGAGGCAAAAAATGTTACGAATAATTGTGATAGAGCAGGCAAAGACCTTTCTAATGAGCTATTGGGAAATAATTTTGTCATGAAAGTAAGTGAGATAATGACTTTTTTTCACAAAATATTGATTTTCTTGAAAATTATACCAGATAATGGAATGCGGATTACTGCATAGGATAGATATTGTCAAGCCCAACAACTTTGCATCCCTGCATCTTGCCTCCAGGACTGATAGTTACGCAGTAAAATGGCAGCCAACAATCTCGGGTCAGTTTTTTGCCGACCCTCTGGCCGGCAAAATATTTTTGGTCACAGATCCGTGAAAACTGTCATGAATGACAATGACATGTCACTCAGTTTGCTAAAGAAGACAGGCATTCTTCTGTCTGATCAACACTTTGGAAGATACTTTTTTTTCTTTCATTTATTAACCTTATATACACACAAATTTCTTCCCTTGACCCCGCCAGAACACAATCACCGTGTGGACATGACCTTTGTGTTTTACAGCGTTATGGAGTCACGTGTAAGCCTCTTGTAGCTGCCTTGTTTTATAATAATATTATTGTCAAGTTCGCTGCACAGTGGTTGGTGGTGAGTATAATAGAAACAGTACATTTTGATATTTAATGACAATCAATCGCGGTAGCACAAATACACAAGGCCGTAGCAGAGACGTGAATGCGAGGCAGGAGGGATGGCGCTTAATAGTTGCACGCCTGACGCCTCCCAGGGTGTCACACGGACACTGAGTCACACCACGGGGCTCACAAGATGAGGGAGGGCGTCACAGCACCAAGGGACGGAAACTCGGCGCACCAGTGTCTCTGTCTAGGGCCACCTGCACACGGGGACGAGGAGACTGGTGCCCCTCACACTGCCTGTTCCCGTCAGAACCCTCAGACTCCTCTCGGGTCACTCGGACCGTGGGCCACACCAACTCGGGGCACCGTCAATAGAGAGGGTCCTGCACCGTCTGCCTCTCTCCGTCGCATTCCTCCTTCACGTCTCCTCGTCTCGTGGCTCCGGGTCTGGTTCAACATACCTTAATACTAAATCCTGATTACCTAGTTATAGCTATTCCACCACCAAGACTTAACAACATAACAATAATCATCTAAAGGCCTGTGCTGTGCCTGTCGACTGTATCTTGACACTTATGTATTATTATTATTATATATTATATCTTTTATCTTATGTTCTTATGTCCTTTTGTTCTCCCGCAGCTTGAGGATGCCGATGGCCACCCTGTACACCCTGCTTGGTGGACGAGGCGGGCTTTCTCCACTTCTTGCAACTCTTACGTCTCTTAGGTAATGATGATAATAGTTATGTGAATTGAATAACAACAGATTGTAATAGCCTCATATATTTATTATCACCATTATCACATATTAAATCACTCCGGAAGGCCTCCCAGAATACACTAATGCTTCTAACACTGCTGGAATGAGCCTTGGATGTATATTCATCACAGCCATATTAACCCCTTGAGGACCAGAACGTAATTTTCATTGTAATTTGGATACCATTAGACGATTTTTAAAGAATATAAGCAATATTTTATAGCTATGACCTGTTTAGTATCCTTATCCACTAACTAATGTGGTATATTAACTTGTTTTTTGTTATTTTATGGCTAACAACAGAAGATTTTATATAGTAAATGAAAGATCTGGGTGTGTAGGGGTTAATAACAGTATAGTAGACACGCAACGTTGCAGCCAAGGACAACAGTCAGAAAATATCCGTGTGTAGTAAAAACAGGGGATGAAGGAGACACAGGCTGGGAAGCGAGTACTTTATGCCTGACTAGTGTCGCCTCTACTGGGCTTCTTCAGAGGAATAGGGAAGGAAGCCCAGTAGAGGCGAAACAAGTCAGGAATAAAATACTCACTTCCCAGCCTGTGTCTCCTTCATCACCTGTTTTTACACTAGTCAGTATGTCTACACAATAATAGTAACAGTAGGCATACAATGTAGCAGCAAAGTACAAAATAGCCAGAAATATATGTGTGGGGGTAGGTATTTAACCCCTTGAGGCCCAGAACGTATATTTTTATTGTAATTTGGCGATCATTATAGATGATTTTAATTAATATAGACTATTTTATATATATCCCCTGTATTGTATCCTTGTCCACTAGCTAATTTGGTATTTATTATGACACTACGTAATTTCATGGCTAACATTAGACGATTTTACAGCAAAGGAAAGATCTGGGCGTGAAGGGGTTAATGCAGAATATATTTATATAATTAATCTTATCACTTTCCATTCTCTCATTACAGGATTGAGGAAGAGAATCAACGTGTCCGAGAAGAGGGCAGCCTGGCTCACCTAGCTCACAGACAAGACGGGTCACCTCGCCAGACTTGACGTTATGGGGGAAGCTGTTTATATTACTGCCACCTTTATAGGACGTCATTACTTACTGCCACCTGTATAGGACGTCATTACTTACTGCCACCTTTATAGGACGTCATTACTTACTGCCACCTTTATAGGACGTCATTACTTACTGCCACCTTTATAGGACGTCATTACTTACTGCCACCTGTATAGGACGTCATTACTTACTGCCACCTGTATAGGACGTCATTACTTACTGCCACCTGTATAGGACGTCATTACTTACTGCCACCTTTATAGGACGTCATTACTTACTGCCACCTTTATAGGACGTCATTACTTACTGCCACCTGTATAGGACGTCATTACTTACTCCCACCTGTATAGGACGTCATTACTTACTGCCACCTGTATAGGACGTCATTACTTACTGCCACCTTTATAGGACGTCATTACTTACTGCCACCTGTATAGGACGTCATTACTTACTGCCACCTTTATAGGACGTCATTACTTACTGCCACCTTTATAGGACGTCATTACTTACTGCCACCTGTATAGGACGTCATTACTTACTGCCACCTGTATAGGACGTCATTACTTACTGCCACCTGTATAGGACGTCATTACTTACTGCCACCTTTATAGGACGTCATTACTTACTGCCACCTTTATAGACGTCATTACTTACTGCCCCCTTTATAGGACCGTCATTACTTACGCCACCTTTATAGGACGTCATTACTTACTGCCACCTGTATAGGACGTCATTACTTACTGCCACCTGTATAGGACGTCATTACTTACTGCCACCTGTATAGGACGTCATTACTTACTGCCACCTTTATAGGACGTCATTACTTACTGCCACCTTTATAGGACGTCATTACTTACTGCCACCTTTATAGGACGTCATTACTTACTGCCACCTGTATAGGACGTCATTACTTACTGCCACCTGTATAGGACGTCATTACTTACTGCCACCTTTATAGGACGTCACACTAGAAGCTTTCCTGCCTCTTATAGTATCAGTCTATAATTATTGTATTTGATATACGTATAAAGGAAAATAACATAGTATATATTTATTTATCAGATTTACTGTTCAATATGTAGGGCTTAGTTAGTTAAATTTGTATTGGATATATAAAGGTATATTTGCAATGAAAATTTTTGTCATGGAAGTAAATTTATTGATAAATTAAATTATACATCATAATTATTTTATATTGTAATTATATGATCATAATTCTATGGGGTGTGGTATTATGCCGACTGTGGTCTATCAAACATCCTGTGGGTGGACATCCTGTGGGTCCCTGTGAGCTGTGGAGAGAGAGAGAGAGAGAGAGAGAGAGAGAGAGAGAGAGAGAGAGAATAACTCAGGCTGTGGTATATTATTGTGGTGGTGGTGGAAATCCTGTGAAGTCTGATGTGTGTGTGTGAGACTTTTATAAGAGGGACTGACTGCTGTATGTTAGCATTTCAATCAACCAACCATTAATTGATTGATTGATAGCATTTCCTACATAGTAATTATGTAGGCAATGCTAACATACAGCAGTCCTCCCTGTAAAAGTCTCACATTTACTATCTACCAATATTCCAGCTATGTATGTTATGTACTCATTAAAATTACACCCATTAATACTTTGTTCTAGTCTTCTCTCTATACTCGACTGATGGAATTACACATGCAAATATTTCCATATTTATGAAAAGATTACTGTGATACTATTAATACTACTGCTACTACCACTACTACTGGTGTTAGTGTGGGTGTCAGTGCCGTTGTTGTCGCCGCTGCTACTGGTTCTGCCTGCTGCCTGCTGGAGACGTTGCTCTGCTTGTCTGCCTGAAAATCAAAGTAAAAATTGGTACAAAGAAAATAATCATATATATTTATGAATAGCTAAAACCTTATAAATTCAAACATCTCTTAAGGTAGGAGTATGTGTAATATGACCTGATTTTTGTAAGCTAAAAGCAAGACATTTCATATATATTTTATATAATATATATATATATATATATTTTTATATATGTATATATATATATATGTATATATATATATATATATGTATATATATATATATGTATATATATATATATGTATATATATATGTATGTATATATATATGTATATATATATATATGTATATATATATATATGTATATATATATATATGTATGTATATATATATATATGTATATATATATATATATATGTATATATATATATATATATGTATATGTATATATATGTATATGTATATATATGTATATGTATATGTATATATATGTATATGTATATGTATATATGTATGTGTATGTATATGTATATGTATGTGTATGTATATGTATGTGTATGTATATGTATGTGTATGTGTATGTATGTATATGTATGTGATTTTGGGTTATTTTGTGTATTGTAGTATTGTATGGTATGTATATGTATGTGTATGTATTGTATGGTATGTGTAAAGATGTGTATGTGTATTATGTGTATGTGTATGTATTGATGTATAGTATGTGTATGTATAGTATGGTATGTAATTTTATTGTTGTAATTATGTATGTATATGATGTGTATGATAGTATGTGTTTATATGAATTTTTGTGTATGTTGTATTGTATGTGTATGATGGATGTTATGATGTTATTAAATTTTATTTTTTGTATATGTATAGTATGTGTAGGGATTGAGTGTATGTATATTATGTGTGTGTATGTATGTGTTGTATGTGTATGTAATGATATGTATGTGTATGTATTGTATAGTATGTATATGTGTATGTAATGTATATTGTATTTATGTTATGTATATGTGTATGATATGTATGTGTATGTGTAGTTGTGTTTGTTGTTATGTATTTTATGTATTGTATGAGTGTATGTATATGTAGTGTTGTATTGTATGTGTTTAATGTATGGTATGTATTGTATAGTATGGTATGTTGTGAG